>JAHREE010000457.1:56976-76808 GCA_033628505.1 Tringa tobata
GGGAGAAGGAGCAGCCCCGGCCCCCTCCAAGGTTTCACCCCGACGACCCAGGAAAACCAGCAGCTCGAGAACCGGCCACATAGAGCCAGCACACAGCCCCGAGCCCCACCGGCCCCTCCCCGCCACCGGGACCCCTCACCGGGGCGGCACGGCCCGGTACGCGGTAAGACCCCGGTGCCTCAGGCAGGGCCTCTCTCTCCAAGGGCTCCAGGCCCCCGTACCGCTCCGAGCTCACCTGCCAGTGTTCCCCCGAGGCGGGGCAGCCGCCGGTACCACTGCCGGTGCCGGTGCCGCTCCCGGTACCGCTCCGCTCCGCCACCAACACGGGAGGAAGCGAGGGGTGGGCAGGGGGGGAACGGGACAGCGGTTCCGCCCCCGGGAAATTCCCAGCCTGACTGACGGGCGCCGCAGCCAATGGGCGCGGAGCGGAGGGTATAAAGAAAGGAGGGCGGAGGAGGCGGAGAGGAGGGTGGCTTGTTATGGCGGAGCCGTGATGTCGTCTGTGGTGTTTCCCTGGGGCTGCGCGGGGTCCTGTGCATCCCCCCGGCATAGTGGGGCCCTGAAGGGTGGAAAGAGCCAGACTGCTTCATCCTCAGGGGGGCTTCCGCTCGCTGGGGAGCGGCAGGCCCGAACCCAGCAGGGGCTCCCCCAGCTTATCAAGAGACAAAATGGCGGGGCCGAGGGGAGGGCAGGGCCCGGCCGCGGCGCCTTCCTGCTGGGGGGGCGGAGGAACCCCCCTGGTACTCCCGGTGCTTGCTTGTGGATGCAGCCGGTGTGGAGAGGCTGTGCTGAGGAGACCCGGGGCCCTCAGCTCCTCTGGTGGGTGGGCCAGGGTGGTCCCTGGCTCTCCCTTCAGCCGTGGGAGGGAGGCTTGTGTGCTCCTGTGGGCCCACTGAGGCTCGCCACAGCTTTCCTCCTTGGCAGCTGGGGCACGGAGAATTCCCCACCGAGTCTGTGTCTCTGACTTAATGTTACACAAGGAAATTACCCTTCCCCCCGCAGCTGGAGTGCTTACTATTGGGGATCCTTTTCCCCTGTGCTGCTGCTTTGGTTATTGTGCGTTCAATCAAGCAGTGCAAGAACCACAGGGAACATCACCGGGTTTCAGGTCGCTCTTTGAGACTTACTCCATAGCTATCACATTTTCTTGTGTTGGTTTTGCCATAAGGAAGGTGTTTTATATATAAATAAAGCCAACAAACCAGAAGCAAAGAAAGCCTGTTCTAAGCAGATATGCTGCTTGCTCTCTGTTTGTATTTATTCCTTAGGCGGCTGCTGCTGGGCCTCTGGACATGTCCTCCTCTGGCCATCGTGCTTTTTTTCCAGCTGTCCCAGTCCTGGCTTCCTACTCGGCTCTGTTCAGACAGTCCCACAGCTTCTTGGCGATTTGATGGTTTGAGTTGTTAAAGGTTAAAACCAGAAACAAAACCAGCTTCCTTTCCCTGACTGCTCTTCACTCCAGCCAGGACATTGCCCTGGCTGGGTTATGAGACAGCTCAGCCGGTGGTGGGACCCCAGCATGCTCTTTGGCTCTGCTTGTGTCCAAGGTCTCAACTGGGGACGAGACAGGAGGACCTCACGCACTGGCAACGTCTTCCTTTTCGTTCCCTGAAGGGCTTGTTTCAGCTCCAGAGGCCTGGTGCTGTTCCGTAAACCCTCAGAAAACCTGGCTTCAAAGGGAAATGCGGTCCCGCAGAACCAGAAAGCATCTTGTTTATGAGATAATGTCTCAGGCTGCAAAAAATAGCCAAACCTCGCTCCATCTTGGCCGCAATTGCACAGAAAAAAGCATTGCTCTACTCACCCAGCTGGGTCGCGGAGGGGCTCAGGGCGGCGAGAGCCCTTTGGGCCAGACGCTCTCCAGCTGCAATCCCCAAATGCAGGAAGGCCGGCCCGGCTGAGCTTACTTTTAGGCATGGAGAAGGGGAATTCCCCATGATGGAGGCCCCAGACAGCCTCTGCGTGGTTTTGATAAGGAGCCAGGCACTGCTTAAAGGGCTCTCCTGTGCCGTTCCTTCCAGGGGCTGCTGAGCCCTGTCAGGTATTAGTCAGCAAAAGGAAGGGGAGGGGGGGCTGTGATTCACTCTTGGACAACATCATGCTCCTCGCCTGCTTTCTGAGAGGCTTCACCCGGTTCATGAGCACGTCGTGCTTCTCCCCAGGGAACCTGCTGCGTCTTGCAGGAGGCGGCGTCACTGTCCCATGCGTGTTTCCATCCCATTCTTGTCCATCTCTGGAGTCAGAACGGGATGCATCTTCCGGAGGCAACGGGGAAGAGCTGGCTCTGCTGGTGGAGCTGGACAGGTGATGGTAGAATCATATGGGGTTGGTTCTATGGTGTGCCAGGGTTGCAGTAGTCCCTGGAGACCATCCACCAACATGACTGATGGTCAGAACCAAGGCTGGAGCCAGATGGAGCTGGAATAAACACCAGGGATTTAAGTGTTTCTGTTTCACGGAGGCTGATCCTAGCTCCTCACCAGCAGGCATGAGGTGGTACCTGGCAGGGTGCTTGGTCTGAACTCCCCAGACATGAACTCCGAGGACTGAAAAGCTCCCTGCCTTAGTGCGGCTGGTTTGGGTGGTAGGAATATGGGTGCTTGGCAGGAGGGGTGAGGAGGCAGGACGAATTTCTCTATGAAAACCAAAGATTTTTGGTCCTGTTGGTCCTTCCTCATTCCTTTGGTCCTACGGTGCTCCCAGGAGAGAAGACTCACCTGATGGCATCTGTGATTCATGAGCACGCCTTTGTGGCTGTGAAGATGTGTTCATTGCTGACACTTTTACATATGAGGGGGTTTTTTTTGGCATGGAGGGTTGGGTTCAGCACCTTCCATGGAGGCTCGTTCACGTGTAGGCACCTTGATTGCTTCTGTGTTTGCTGTGGGAAACGCAGTGAGAAGGAACACAGATGAGGAGCTCTCCTGCCCTCTGCTCCTGCTTGTCTCCGATCAGGTCCAGCTTCCTCCACGTTGACCCCACTCAGGGGTGAGCAGGGTGGGCTTTGTGCCTGTCTGGTGGTGCAGATCCCTTGTGGAAGTGACCCAGCAGCCAGAGGCACCCAATAAATCCACCTGCCCTCAGCGCTGCTGGGCGAACGGGGCACATTTCAACCCTACTGGGGTGCCTGGTGGCCGTACTGGGGAGCTGGCCCTGGAGCAAGGTGGGAGCAGAGGAGGTGGAGGGCACAGCACCCCGGGGCCGATGGGGGGCTGTCGGCATCAGGAGCGGGTTTCTCTGGGGGCTGCTGCTTGTGCCGCGCTGATGGCAGCGAAGGGAAGCAGAAGGCCAACAGTGACGCTGTGGGGAGGAAGCTCCGGCCGCAGGAGGGGATTTCCAGAACATTGCGATCTGCTGCCTATGCAAATCAGGAACTCAAATTAACCTGGCAGGATGGGAGGGCTCTGGGATGGAGGGCAGGGGAAGGGAGCTTGGGAGAGTGGGCTGCCGGGAGAGGGAAGGAGGGAGCGTGGAAGTGATCGGGGTCAGCAGAGGGATGGAGAAAGGAGATGTTGGGGAGGGATCTGGCTGCCCTCAGACCTCCCGCAGTGCCCTGCCTTCGCAGGGGCTCAGCGTCACACCGTGGCTTTCCAGGGATGCCGGACTGCTTTTGCTTTGCTGAGTTTACCCTCTCGCTGAATGAGAGCTCCCTTCTCCCTCTGCCTCTGGCGTGTGAGGCAAGGCTCAGCGTCATCCACTTTGCAGGAGGAGATCACCACCTCCCGCCTTCCTCCACAGCCTCGCCATCCTCCTCCTCCCTCCTCCACAGTCTGCAGGGGATGGGTTTTGGTGGGCCGTGGTGCAGCGCTACGGAGGATATGCCAAGAGCTGTGGGAACTGGGTCTGGGAGCGCTCAAAGGACTTCCTTGTGTGCCTTAAGCTTTGGATTATTCAGAGTCCAGATTTGCAGGATCAACAAAAGGCGCAACAGGGATTTTCCCCTCTTCCTCTCTTTCCAGGCCACGTCTCAGCCAGTTGCAGTGCCTGAGAAAAGGGGTCATCATCATGTCCTGGAAAGCCAACTCCAGGGATGGTGGCATGAGGAGAGCGGCCTCAGCAAGCTCAGCCCTTTCCCCAGCCTCATCTCTCCGTGGGGAATGGGCTGCCCTGTGAGCGGCACATGGATGTGAGGGGCAAGGCTGCTTCTTCCTCCTTGGGCTTGGGAAGAAGAAGAACTGAAGAAGAAACCTCTGCTCGTTCCCAAGACTCAAAGCTGGGTTTCTCCCCTCTGGGGGGAAGTGGAGGATGGTGGGTGCGATGGAAGTGGCTTTCAGATGTTGCAGCCTCGGGCCGAGGACCAAGACTAACATCCTGTGTGTCTCTGCACCAGATACGACTCTTCCCAGGGTCTGGTGGTAAAGAGGATCTGCAGTGGCCCCCGGAGCTGACTCAGAGGTCCAACCCTCTGCACACCAAATGCGGGTTCATGGGTTTTTTTCAGATGTTGCAACCTGTGAAATCTGGTGTTGGCTTTGCCTGGAAGTGAGTCCTTGCCCCCAGCATTGGTGGTGAATGTGCAAAACAGCGGGGTGCTGGTGTGTAAATCCCAGACCCTGGCAGCGGCTTCCCTGTGCCAACCCTGGAGGCTGAAGCTTCCGTGGGTGACCAGCATGGACCTGTCTCCAGCCCTTGCCCTGCTTGCAGCCTTTCTAATTCTTCCCCTTTTTTGTGCCCATCGTTTTCTCCTTTCCTTCTCTTTCCTTTGAACCGCTTGCCTTCTGGTTGATCACAGAGGCAAGGCATGAGATCTGTGACCGATTGCCCTCGGATCAGGCTAGTTGGAGCCGGCAGATGGAGCGGAGGTGTTCCTGGAGAGAGGTGCTATGAAGAGCATTTTCTCTAGAGCTTGGGATGCTACAGGGATAAAGCTACTTTGAAGGGATGATGACGTGCCTACACATAGAGGGTTTCATGGGCAAAAGAGTCCTCACTCGGGGAATTTTTATTTAATGTATTGTCAATTAACACAGATTGCTAGTGAGTAATTTGGTCATTAAACAAAACAGCTGTTCTTCCTTCCCAGGCTTGGCTTAGGCCAAACATATTCTTTTCACTTCCTAGATTTGATGTTCCTTCTTTCACCGCAGGTTGCCCTTACTCCTTCCCAAATCCTTTGACAAGGTCACGTCACCATCTGGCTGCCACTTCTCTGAGCTTCTCACTGGGTTTCTTCCACTCCTCTGTGCTTCCCTGTGTCCCAGGGTCCACAGCCTGTCTTGGTGCTGCTGGTCCCAGGCTCCTCTTGGTTTGCTTGGAGTCCTTCTAAAGTAACATCCCTGCCCAGCACCTCCTCTGTCTTTCTGACTGCTTTGAACCAGAACATCTCATTTCTGTGGGCCTGGTGTGACAATTTAAATGCTGCTGATGGTTTTCTGCTCCAGCTGTAGCAACCGCTGCGGGAGATGGATTACTATGAAGCTGGGGCAAGACGAAGGCTTTTCAGAGGCAGGACTTTCCAGGAGAGGGAGTTGCTCCAAGGAGGAAATCCCATCCCGCTCTCCCTCCCTGTCCCCAAACACCGTTTGACTCTCGTATCTTGCTCTCATCGTAGGAGCAGTTGGCAAGTGGGTGCCAGGGAAATTCCTGGCCTTGGGACTGATGTGTTGGGGTCAGACAGGCTTCCTGGTGGTGGCATCGTCCCAAGCTGGGCTGGGGAACGGCCCTGAGGGACTGCCTGGTCTCACTTATGGTCCTGTGCTCCTCGAGATAGCCAGGAATCACTAGTCACAGGCTTGTGGCAATCCTGGTACAGCCAGAAACTTCCCTGGAGCGTTTACGCCTGTGCCTGGGGAATGCACCCCCTGTACGCACCCCAGGAGCCTCTGTTTTGGCAACAGGAAGGATGTTTGGCAACATCTCGGGATGGTGGCTCGCGTGTGGAGGCCCCGTCCTAACGCTGAACAGATTCCCCTCCCCTGCTCTGGAGGAGCAGAGCTCTGCTGCCCCAGATCCAGCTCTCCCAAGGATGCCAGACTAGGGCCTGTCCCCTGAGCCCCAAAATGTCCTTGGGCTTTGCAGCTGGGTCCCTGAGAGCACCGTGCCCGACTGTGGGGACGTTGCCCTGGGTGGGACTGGCTCTGCTCCCTGGGGGTGCCATGCCAGGACCAGCTCTCCGGCAGCCTCACGATTCTGCTGTGAAGCTGAGAGCCGCAGCTCTAAGCCACAGGAAGAGACAGGCAGGTGAAGGTCTGGGTTATATCCTCCCTTCAAAACATCTTCTGCATCTGCTCAAAGCCTTTGCACAGCAGGTTCTTGGCCAAGCAGGTGACCCATCGCCCCCCAGGCACTGACTGGACAGGGATGCCCATTCCTACTTACACACAGGGACAAGACAGAAGAGCCCAGATCTCTATGGGAGAGGGTGCAAAAGCTTCAGCCAGGCTGTTTCCCCCCAAAGAGAGGTGGTTTTTGTTACAAGGGGATGTTTTACAGGAAGGCATCAAGGGAATTTTTGGTGGAATAACAACCAGCTGGGTCGTTTCAGCTCCCCTGGTTTGTCTCTACATGTTGCTGCTTCTTGACCTCAGCTGGTTTTGAAGTGTTATAATAATATTGTGCTATTATTCCTAACGCTGCTTTGATATTTTGAAGGTGAAGCTTTCCTCAGCCAGCTGTTCTGAGGAAGACTTGGGTATTCAAGGCTTGTTGTTCCGACTTGGAAACAATTGAAAGTGCTGGAATTTCCCACTTTTGGAAATTCCAGTTCTTTTCTCCTGGGCGCTGGGGGGGGGGGGAAGTGCAAACATAAACTGTTTGGGGGTGTAGCCTCTATGGCATGTGCCTTTCGACTGCTTCTTCAGCAGCTTGAAAGCACAGGAAACCGCGTGCAAGGACGGGTGAATGCCATCAAGTCCGATTTGTATCTCTGGTTTATAAAAGCATCATCCACGCAGCGGCACAAACCCTGCTGGGGGTTTTCAGAGGCACGAAGTGAAGCTCTCAGTGAGCTCACAGTGCTGCCATTTAGCCCCAGATGCATTTTCCAGCCCCTTTCTCAGCCCCGGGGGACTCTGCGGTGCTGCTCAGAGGGGCTTTGGGGTCTGCAGGGCTCTCCCTGGGGCTGGGGCAGGGCTCCTACAAGAGCAAGGAGACACTGAGACTCAGCACAGGCTCCCTCTCACCCAAACCCACCCCAATAAATCGACTCTCTTGGCCCCAGGGTCAGCAACGGTAAGGTTTTATTTATGACTTTTAAAATTGTCTTTTCCATCTGGGTAAATTCCTGGGTTAGTGGCATGGTTGGGTATGAATTATTTTGCTCCGAGACAGACAGTAAACCCCTTACCCAGACCCCTTCTGCTCCCCTCCCTGCGACTCCCCCCCTGCCCCCCCCGGGCTTGCGATGTGGTGCCCCTTTCCAGCGCGAAGTGGGAAAGTGCAGTCCTCTGCAGGGAACCGAGCGGCCCCCGAAGCCCCCGAAGCTGCAGTGACATCAAGGCAATGGGTGTGCGTGTGTGTGCTGGCTCAGACACCGAGAAGGGGCTCCCCGCTGCCGCCACCACCTAGTCCTCCCCCCCGCACAGGGCCAGCAGAGCCTTGCGGTAGTCGCCGGAGGTGTCCTTCTGCAAGAGGGAGACCCGTGTCAGAGAGCTGCCGGCCCATGCCTACCCCATGGAAGCCCAGTTCAGGGCACTGGGAAAGCTTCATGCCCTTGGCCACCTCACGGGCAACCACGCAGCCGTGGAAGATGTTGGCACATCCCCTCTGCAGCCAGACCTGCCCACGCTGGGGCTGTTTGGGACAGGTTCCCCCTCCCCAGGTGATGCTCAGCCCCTTGTGCCACTCATGGCACTGCTCACGGCTTGGGTCCCCACAGGGCTAATGGCCAGGGCTCGGCCAGACAAGGTGACAAGCTGGGGAGGGATGCCCGGGTCCCCTCACCTCGATCATGTGGTGCAGGGATTTGTCGAAGAGGTCTATGAACTCGCCCCGGATGTTGAACAGGTCGATCTCGCTCCGGGAAATCATGATCCGAGTGAGGGTCCTCTCATCTGTGCCAGCGCCCTGCAAAAGGGGAGCTTGAACAAATAACCCCCAAGGGACTAGGGTCCATCTCCAGCACAGGCCAAGCTGGGGACCGGGTCCAGAGGAACATGGTCAGAGGGATGGAGCACCTCTGCTGTTAGAACAGATTGAAGGAGTTGGGGTTATCCAGCCTGGAGAAGACAAGGCGCTGGGGAGACCTTATAGCATCCTTTCAGTACTTAAAGGGGGCTTATAAGAAAGATGGGGACAGACTTTTTAGGAGGACCTGTTGCAGTAGGACAAGGAATAATGGTTTTAAACTAAGGGAGAGTAGATTCAGACTAGATATAAGGAAGAAGCTTTTTACAATGAAGGTGGTGAAACACTAAACAGGTTGCCCAGAGAGGTGGTAGATGCTCCATCCCTGGAAACATCCAAGGTCAGGTTGGACGGCGCTCTGAGCAACCTGATCAAGTTGAAGATGTCCCTCCTCATTGCAGGGGGGTTGGAATAGGTGACCTTTAAAGGTCCCTTCTGACCTAAACCATTCTATAATTCTATGATCTCTCCTTGGACATGTGCTGGGCTTGCTGCCGGCAAGACACAAGCCTGTCCCATCCCCTGATGGGAGGGGACAGAAAAGCTGATGCAGTATTGTTTGAGCTCAGCCTTGCCCTGCTCCCTCAGGGGCCAAATCCCATCACTGCTGTAGGGTTAAATCAGAGAGTCCCAAAAGGTGTTTGCCCACCATAGCCCCCTCCCTCAGCCCAGCCCCAGGAGAACCCATCTGCACCTTCATGGATTTGTAGAGCTTGTCAGCGAAGAAGGCTGGCTTGTTCTTCACGCTTCGGACTGCAAGGAAAGGAGAGAAAATGGGCTCCTGGCTCACAGCACCCAGGGGACACATCACACTGAGGAGCTATGCCACCCATTTTGCTGCAAACCCTCCTGGGTGCAAGGGTGCAGGCTTGGCCCCATAAGACACCCCATGAATGCCCCCACCCTATGCCACTCTGGAGTTCTCCATGGCACAAAGGCAACAAGAATCTGCCCTCATGTTCCCTTGGCAGAGGCAGGCGAAGGGGCTGCCTGCCTTCTGGGGATCCCGGCCCCGAGGGTTCACCCGCCGGGCACTGACCGATGGCCAAGAAGGCGTCCCTCACATCTCCTGACATCCGCTTCCTGATGGCGTGCTCCACATCATGGTTGGTCATTTTGATGAACTCCTGAAACACTGGGAATGGGGAAGAGGAGAAGGTCACCACCCAGCCACTCCATCCCAGCCCTGGGCACCCAGGAGACCTGAACCTCAACCGCGGAAACTTCTGGTCCAGGTGGGATCAGAGCAGGCTTGGGTGACCTCAGAGAGCCACCCCAAATGCCATCTGCTCCCACCACTGGGGAAACAGGGCCACCCCAGCCTCCCGCTGCCCAGGAGTAAACATGGTCCTACCTCTGCGGAGGTGGGGGTAGCTGCGGGTGCAGAGGATGCTGAGGAAGCGGGTCTCCAGGGAGTCACTGGAATCGTTGCTGGAGACATCAGCAAGTTTCTGAAAGAGCAATCAATAGTGAAGAAGGAGGCAGGGGGACAGACGTAGCAGAGAAGGGTAAAGATGTCAAACGGCTCTTCCTGGGACAGCCAGTGCTGAACACCCTCTTGCAAAGGCGGTAGCCTCTTATCAGCAGGAAAATAGCTTCTTTTGGCCAAAAAAGGCATTTTTGATGCATGGGTGTAAAGGTGCACAGCTGCACACCCACACATTACCTCTGAAAAAAGATGTTTTTAAGTCTTTATGAAAAAAAGCTTTGCAATGCTCATGGTTAAGACGTTTTTTCTTTTTTTTTTTTTTTTTTTTTGTCCTTTAGGGAGAATGTTTTGGGGGTGACCAATATTGAATGAGAAATTCAGAGCTGCCAGACACTGGATCCACCCACCACCCTGGGCAGCACAGTGATGCCCACGGCTCAGAGGGCTCCCACCCCTGCTGTGGGGCTCAGTGTGGAGGCTCATCAAACCTCAGGCTGTTGCAGTAGAAAGCCTCCCTTTCCCCAATTCCCACTTTTGGTGAGCCAGGGAAGTCAACCCTGGGTTCCATGTGGCCAGGAACATGAGAGCTACATGCAGGCAGTGGGCAGGGTTGATCCCCAGCCCTCCCAAGGGCAGGAAGGTGGCTTTCCTTCTCTCCTGCCTTCGCCCCCTCCCATCCCAATCCTGCAGGGAAACATCCTCGTGCAGGTTCCATCCTTCCCCTTGCCACCCCATCCTCATGCAAGGACCCTGAAGCCCCGAGCAAGCAAGCACAGCCTGCATGGCCAAAAGAGTCCCAGCTCATGGGGCTGCTCCCCCCAGCCCTGCATCTGAGGACCCCAGCATCCCCTCAAACATGCAGAAGGCATGCAGAAGAGCGAAGGGGCAGGCACTCACCAGGGTCTCAGCAACAACCTGGTGGAGAGAAAGAGAGAGACAGGAAGACAACAGGGTCAGAAGGTCCTTCTCAACCTTTATCCTTTCCTGACAAAGCAAGGGAAGTCTAGCAAAATCCCCTAAAATCTCCAGCTGTCTCCAGCTCCCCTGCTTCCCAACAGATGGGGAGGACCTTAGGACCTATGTTCTCCTCCAGTTTGGCCTCTACACCACTACCTGGGATGGAGAGGGGTGATCTTTGGCCAAGCAAAGTGAATCCCTCCCACCCTGGGGTGGTACCTTGGGGGCTTAGGTACCAGCCCGTTGCTCCTTGGGGAGCATCCTTGCCTGGTCCCCAGCATCCTGCCCGCCTCCGCTGGGGCGCCGGCAGGGAAGGGCGGCTTTGCTGACAACACACAGCGTGGTGCCAGGCCAGCTGCCACCCGGCTGGCTCGTCCCCTGTGTTTGTCACCCCTGGCTCTCTCTTTCTCTGCGGCAGGTGGAGGCGAGCGGCAGCGCAGGGGTGCGGGCAGCGCAGCATCCGCTCCCTCTGCCGGCAGCGGGCCCCGATGGGAGAGCTGGGTGTCTGCTGCTGCCGACAGGCCTGGGAGCAAGCGGTGCTGGGGTGGGACAGCCAAGAGGGAGCCTGGCTTTGGCCCCACACCGAGCTTTCCCAGCCCCTTTCAGAAGAGGCTTGGCCCGAAGGAGCAAGTAGGCCAAGGTGCACAAGGCCGAGGGTCATGGCTCTCCTGGCGCCGGGAGCTGAGCCAGGCAGTTGAGGCCCCAGCACCATTTCCCGGCCTTCTCCCTCCCATCCTGGCTCAACACAGCGCAGTAAAGATGAGGCAAATGGTTTGGGGGCTGGGGTGGTCATCCCCAGTGCACCGGCAGGGTGAAAAGCAGCCTCGGCTTCAGGGCTGCCCCACGCACAACACAAACCCCCGCAGACCAGCCCAAAGTTGCCTTTGAAGCTCAAGTGCCAAATTTCAGCATCGGGGTGTGTTACCGGACCCCAAAGTGGGCAGCTCTGCCCAAGAAACGGTGCGGTCCATGGTTGGGGGCTCCCCGGGGCTGGCCCCCAGTGCTGCTCTCATGGTTTGCAGCTTCCCATGGAGCAGAAGAGCCCAAGGCTGCAGAAAGCAGGCCTGGGGGCTTTATCTCCAAGGGTGTCACTTCACCTGGCATCTCCCTTTGCACCTTACAGAGATCCTTCCCCAGTATCCTTCCCTGAGGGTGCCATTTCCAGACCAGGGGGTCCTCATTTTTATTACACACAGCCTGTAACAGCGCTGCCAATGCTGCTCTTACCTTGGCATCTTCATGTGCCTGCGTGAGGTTCTCTGGTCCTTCGTCGCGGTTACCCTGTGGTTAAACACAAAAATCGTGGAGTTGGGGAGAGGACATCTCCCAGGAGAGCTCCAACAAGGGGATGGTAGACAGGGTCCAGCAAAGTTCCCAGCCAGGGATGTTTTCTCCACAATGTTTTCTCCATAGCTACATCCTTGCAGACCGCCACCATGGAAGAGACAATCCCCAGCAAGGGAGCTGCCCTTACCAGAGCCAGGGAGACGAGAATTCTCTTGAAATGCCCCGATGTGTCAGAGCTCAGGTCATCTTCCAGGCGCTTGTGGTAGGCTGTGGAGAAAGGGTACAGCTGAGACCTGGTCCCTCCTGCAGCTCTGCTTCTCACCCACCAGTGCCTGTTGTGCCCCTGGATCCCCACGGACCGTGGTGACTATCTTCCAGCCTCCGCATGGCTGGAGCAGATGCCTCCACCTGCTATTTTTAGGCCCAGGGACCAGCCCAGCAGCTCTAAAGCCCTGGGCACAAGCACAGCCTCTTGCCCCAGGTGCTCCTGAAGGAAAGGGGTCATTGCAAAAGAGGCCTCAGGGAAGCAGAGATTGGTGGCAGAGCTGGTGGCATGTCACCGTGACATGGAGGGAGGCCAGGACCTGCACTCTGCTGGGGGTGACCAGCCACAGAGCTGTCTATTTAAAACCAGGGGGTCTCCAGAAGAGAAGAGGCTGGAGCTTGCAGCGCTTGCTCCCCAGGGAGAAGGGGAAAGAGAAGTGTGTGGTCTGGAGGTACGAGAAAGCACAGGATGGATTTGAAGACTCCCGTCAGCCTCATCCAAGGATTCTACTGCTCTTTAACCAGGTTTTGGACTTGGGGAAGAGCTGCTCTTGCCTGGAAGGACTAGTGGACCTTTACAGCACCAAGCCATGGACCCAATGCAAAGACAATTGTACCCTGGGCTCTAGAAGGGGTCTCGTACAGCATTAAACTTGATCTGTGCCCAGGACCTGCTTGCTCCCCCCATCCCTCCCGTGCCGTACCTTCCTGATAAGCGGCGTTGATAGCTGCGATCTCCTGGTTGTTTCGCGTGGCCATGATTTCGATGAGGACGCTCTCATCTGTGCCGGCCCCCTGGAAGAGAGAGCAGCATGGTGGGGTGCTGAGGGTGCCAGCACTGGATGGGGACATGGTGGCATCACCCCACCAGTTCTAGGCAAGGAAAGATTGCTCCAACCCCAGGACTACCACATGCCCAAAGTCCATGTCCAGCAAATGGCCCCATGGGCTGGTAGGAACCAACATGAAAGTGTCCAAAAGTGCTGCAGTAGGGTCCCAACTGGTGTGACTGGTGGACAGTGCTACACACTATTGGTTTGCCCCTACCCTGGCTCTCCTGTGCCTGCCTGCGCCAGGGCACTGCTCCTGCTGCAACGTGGGGGTGCTCTGTAAAACTGTGGGAGCCCTCCTTGAAAGGCTTTGTGTATGTCCTGGGTTGCAAAGAGGCCAAACTAGGCTCCTGCTGGGTCTCGAGTATAAACCAGGTCTTTACCCTGGTTCTTTCTGCTCTGCTTTCCTTCCATATAGGAGATAAGAGCTTGGAGGGGTGTGAAGCTGGGGTGTGCTCACAGCCCTGGGCCACCAGCAGCGTGGGTACAACCAGAGAGGAAACCTTCTGGTCCTCACATGCTGAAAGCCGGTCCCACCAGTGTGGCAGTTACCTCCACAGCCTTCTTCAGCTGCTTGGCATCGTACTGTGCTGGCGTCAGCATCAGCCCCAGGATCAGCTTTGCCAGGCTGCCCGACAGCTCGGACTTCAGGTCTGCCATCAGGTCCTGCAAGAACATTTAGGGGTTCAGTCTCCAGCTCCTTCTGCAGGGACAGATCTGCCGAGGCAACATCAGGGAGAAAACAGGGGAGGAGAGTGTGGAGGTGGGAGACATCTGGGAAGACCCTTGGGGTGGTTTGAGGTGTCATTTTTGGGGGGGATGGCTCTGGGGAGATCCTGGCTCTGGAGCCCTCTGTGCGGGACTGAGGATGGGGCAAGCAAAGGGGAAGGGATGCCCTCCCCTCAGGCTGGAAACCCTCCCCACAACTTGGTCTTCCCTTGGGGGGAGTCATGACGGGGAAATTGGGATGCCCTGGCTGCCCAGTGCTCCCTGGGCAGGGTTTCTTTTGGCGAGGGGCAGATCTCCACGTGGGAGGGGGCAGAAGGAGGGAGCAGGGGCTGGCAGTACCCTGCCGTAGTGAGCCTTGTAAGCCTTTAGGATCTGCTGCCTCTGGGCGTTGCTCCTCTGCGTCAGCACTTCGATGATGGCCCCTTCGTCCGTGCCTGCAAGGACAGCAGTCATGCTGGGGAGAGCCAAGGGGGCCAGCAGAGCCACACCATGTCACCCCTAACTGCGGGCACATCGCTGTAAAAAGGAGGTGGGGAAGAGGGAGCCCCCCATGGCTCCAAAACTGGCTCTTTTCCCCCTCCCCAGAGTTTTCAGCCAGCCCTGCGTAACTCAGGGTGGGTTTTCTGCCCCAGGAGCTGTTGAGGAGCATCAGGAAAGGGTTGGACACGTGGTCCCCGCTTACCCAGGCCCTTCATCGCCTTCCTTAGCACCTGTGCGTCCCCATCATCGTAGAAGTTTCCCGCGGGCTGCACGGTTCCTCGCAGCTGTGGAGGCACAGAGGGGTTTGGGTTGGTCCCCGAGCTGGGTGGGATGGAGGAAGGGATGGAGAGAGGGAGGGAAGGTGCCACCCGGCAAGCTGAGGCCAAAGCAGGTCGTGTGTTAGTGCAAGCACCTGGGGCTCAGTGAGGATGTCCCCACCACCGTCACCCCCTCCGTTGAGGGGCAAACCACAGCCAGGCCAGCAAAGAGAGGGGAGAAGACGGCAACAGAGGGTCCCTGGAGTCTTGGTGTCCTCCTAGGTGTTACACCCGCCTGCCCTAGTGCTGGGACACCTCGGCCAGGGCTGGCTACACCAGCTGAGAGCCAGAAGAGGAGTTGCTGAAAGGGTGCCCCCTTCTGCCCTGTAGTTCTGTGCTCCTGTGTCCTTACAGCTCCCAGCACATCTCCATCCTCCGTGTGCACGGTGGGCTCAGGGTGCCCTTTCTCCTCATCCCAAAGCACCCTTTTGGAGGTGTCCCCAGCTGCATGCAGTGTCCTGGCTCTCCATGGCTTGGCTGTGCCCTGACCTGGGGGTGGGCTGCCCCAGGGAGCAGGTGGTCTCCGGTGGGCTCTGGAGCCAGGGTTGTGTGTGATGCACTGCAGACATGCAGGGTCTGCTGCCCCGAGGGTTAGTGGAGCCCGCGGAGGGGGTGGCCAGCTCTGCCAAGGTTACGTCCCACCAACTTTATGCCCCAAAACCGGAGAGAAAGGCATCGAGAGAAGCCGTAGAGTGAGAGACAGAGCGGAGATGCGGGGCTGGCCGTGCCCCGTGGCGGAGAGGAGCAGCCAGGGGTCCCAAGCTGGCGGGGAGCAGACAGAGGGGTACCAGGGGAGGAAACTGGGGGGTGTGCTGACCTCTACTTTGGCCACCGCGCTAAGCTCCCACATCCGATAGGCCACCTGCGCCGCCTCGGGGAAGAACTCACCTGCGGCACTGCAACGGGAGGGCAAGGACAGGGGACAATGAGCCGTGGGGGTCCCGCACCCCGTCCTGCCCCTCTACGAGGGAGGTTTTGTACCCACCGGGTGCTGGGCACAGGGGCAGGAGCCCGGTGCTTGCTGTGGGGCTGGGTGGGAATGGGGGGGAAGCGGATGATGAAGCCCAACCGCCCCCACCGGAGCATCCTCCCCCTCCAGGTGTTTGTCTCTGCCCTGCGGGGCTGCCACGTGCCAAGAAGGGACCATGGCATCGTGGTTGGCCATGCGGAGGGGCCACAGGGCCCCCCGTGCTGAGCCGCTGTTGCTGAGGGTGCTGCTGGTCCAGGTGCTCCACCAGGCTCTGAGCCGGTGGTTTGTACCCAGCACCAAGGGGATGGAAGGGGACAGACAGAGGGTGACAGGTGGTCTTACTCATCGTCCCCTCCACACAGCTTCAGCAGGGCCTTCTTGTACTCCCCGGAGGTGTCCTCCTGCAAAGACAGGTGGAGATGGAGGGCTCTGCAGCAGGGAGGGTGAAGATAGCACCATGGGTGGGGGCACGGAGAGGGGTCTCCCTGAGCCATGTCCTCAGAGATGGATCTCAGTCCTCTCACAGGCACTGGCATCGGGAGGGAGACAGCAGCAGCAGCTGTGAGGAGGGTGACCGGGGACCCCCAGCACTTACCTTTATCATGTTGTAGAGAGATTTCTCATACTTGGTCCTGAACACTTCCCGGATGTCCAGCATGTCGATCTCGCTGCGGGACACCATGATGCGGATCAGCGTGTTGTCTCTCGTGCCCAGCCCCTGCAATGGAGGAGCCCCCGCATCAAGCCTGGGGTGACCAAGCAACCCTGCTCAGCCCATCGCATTTGGGACCCTCTATCAGATTTCCACCCAACCTCGGGTCTGAAGGAATAACTCCTTTGGAGGGAAGGACGGAGACCCCAGGTCACATCGGTCCTGTCTTCATGGACCTGCATCACCTGCCCTCCAGCAGCACCCCGTGGGCAAGGGGACCCCTCCTCTGGCCGGCTCCCCACAACACTGCAGGAGACCCCCTGGAGAAGGGGCAGTCCACTCACCTTCATGGCCTTGTAGAGCCTTTCAGCAAAATACTCTGCTGTGCTTCTGATGCACTTCACTGTGGGGAAATTGAGGCACGGTGAGGGATGCTGGTACCCAGCTTCACCAGCGCCCCCAGCCCCTGAGCACCCATGCCCCTTGGCCACCACATTCAGCCTCCCCGAAACCAGGTACAGCCACAACCCCAACCCTGCTGGCTCTTGCGTTGAGCCCTCCCACCCCAGCAAGGCCAGTGGGGTGTTTTTGCAGCTCCCCCCACGCAGGGGCTGACTTACCCACGGCCAGCATCAGCTTCTCAAAGTCTCCGGAGAGCTCTCCCCGGATGCTCCTCTCGATCGGCTTCCCAGAAATCTTCATGTACTCGTCAAAGACTGTGGGACGAGAGCGAGATGATGCCTGGAGAAGCTGCCAAGATACCTTCAAGCCCAACCCTGAGCTCGCAGGAGATGCTCACCCAGGCGGAGGTGTTGCTTGCTTCGCCGGCCGAGGATGTAGATGAACTGGGCCTCGTCTGTGCCCCATTTCAGCTCACCAGCTTCTAACAGGTCCTTGTGGGATGGGGAAGGAGACAGAGCCCAAGTTAGGGTGCTGTTCCCATGGGGGTCTGCTCAAGCACAGGCACTCTTAGTGCCCACCTGCCTTTTGCAGGCCTAGGTCCAGATGGTCCCAGTGCCACCATACCCCTCCTGCCTGGATGCCACCTCTCCCAGTGACCTGCCAAACCTTACCTTGGCATCCTGCTCCACCAGGTCCTCACTCACAACATCATCTTCCTCCCTGCTGCCCTGTAGGACAGAGATGGGCTTAGCCCTGCTGGGCACATACACCTACCACCTATAGACACTGGACAGATGGACATACCTGAAGCAGAACAACGAGCATTTTCTTGAAGTGACCTGATGTGTCTCCAACAATGTCAGCCTCCAGGTCTCTCTCATAAGCTGGTGGAAGAGAGAGAGGTCAGGGCCTGGAGAGCTGGTCCCCTCACCTCTGACCCTTGTCCTGGACCAAGGGGACACAGGACAGCCCCTGCCCTTCCCCAACCCTCACCGTCTTTGTAGGCGGCCACCAGATCGTGGATCTCCTTGTTGGTGCGGGAGGCGAGGATCTCAATGAGGCACTTCTCATCTGTGCCGATGCCCTACGAGAAGAGATGCAGCCCCCATGAGCAGCGGGGACAGCCATGGTGTCCTCAAGGGAACCCAGGGGGGGTGGGCCTGCCCGTCCCCTACCGCAATGGCATCTTTGATCTCCTTGGCGTCGCCGTAAGCTGGGGGCCGCATCAGGCTCACGATCAGCCGCTCAAACTTCCCCGTCAGCTCATACTTGAGGTCTGCGATGAGGTCCTGATGGAAGGGGAGAAAGAGGCTGGGGGACACTTTGCTCCACAGCATCTCTGAGTGGGTCCAGGGAGCGGTGGGTCCCCGTGTGGGCTGGTTGGTGGCAGCCACGGGGGGGGCACGGGCTAGGGAGTGTTTTTGCTGTTACCTTCCCATAGAGGGACTTGTAGGCTTGGCAGATCTCCACTCGCTGCTTGTTGCTTCTGGACGTGATGAGGTCAAGGATGGCCTCCTTGTCGCTGCCTGCAAGGAGAGCCGGGAGTCACATTTAGTCCCACGTCTGGGTCTTACCCACCATGGCTGGGATCATCATAGTCCTCCTGCCGTGCCCAAAGCTGCTTCCAACTCGGGGCTGGGAGGAGCAGCAGAGCTGAGCTGGCTCCAGGGAGGGAAGGGGAACCAGGAGAGGTCCTGGCATGCTGCTAAAGCAGACAAGCAGCTGAGAGGGGAGGCAATACAGGATGTCCAGCCATGCAAGGGTCAGCTGAAGGAACAGAGGACATCAGGGTGATCCCAGGATAACAGTCCAGAGGTGCATCCGTACCGAATCCCTTCATGGCGTTGTACAAGGCTTCTGCATCCTGGCTGGCATCAAAGCCTGGGAATTCCTTCACCGACCCCCTGTAGACCTAGGGGAAAAGGAGGGGAGAAGGTGAAAGGGGAAGAGGGGAAGGAGTAGCCTCCGGTGGGATGGAGGGAAAGAGAAGTTGAAGCTGAGCAGGATTGGGGTGACTGCTGGAGCTGCCCGAAGGCGAAGCTCGGCCTCAAACTTAAACGCTTGTTCTTCTCCTGGGTTGTTTTCTTTCCTGTTTGCTCTCCCCACTGTGCAAACTGTTTGCACGCAGGCTCACTGGAGCACGGAGCCTTCCCTCTCCTGGCATCGCCCTCCGTTTGCCGTGTGTGCCCCGTGTTTAAGCTGGATACAGCTCTCTCCGCCGCACCAGCAAGAACCGGTGGTTTGAAGGGAGGTTTCTTGAGCACATTTGTGTTCCCAGCTCCATCCTGGGGGGGGTGGAGCAGGAAAAGTGGAGACTTCAGGGGAGGGTTGAACGCCTTGAAGGCAGGGAAAGGCATGGAAGGACCGGGGCAATCCCTCTGCAACACAGCTGGGCGGAAGGGAGTTATGGGAAGCAACGGAGGAAGTCCTTTTCCTACCGCCTGTTGTGAGCAGGGAAACCCTCCGGATGCTGAGGATGCCCAAGCTCTGCGTGAGATGCCTCCAAGCAAGGAGACACGTTTACAGGCACAAAATCATTGTGGGCCACGAAGCAGAAAGCTGAGCCGGGGCTCTCAGCTGTGTCAGCACCCTGGGAAACTCTGAGCATCCTCCCTTGGCTCTGCTTGTACCAGGTGCCAGCTGGGGGCATACACCTCCCAGGGTTTCCTTGCTCTCTCAGGATCTGCTGCAGGGCTTGTTTAAAATTCCCAAGAGCTGCATGAGTGCCCAGGGCTGTTGCCAGTGTGGACATCTATGATTCTATGATCTGCAGCCCAACATGTCCCCAGAGAAGATGGGCAGCAGGCGGGCAGCACCGGTGTCAGCATCCCTGAGCCAGCAAGTGCCTCCAGGAATGAACCCAAGGGGATGGACACAGGGGGACACCATACCCATCACTCCTATCCCAACACTGCAGCACAACAGCACCACTGTGCATCCCACACAGCTGGCCTCTGTACCCCCGTTTTCCAGCCAGAAACCAGTCCAGGCTGGGGGACATCCCACAGGCCCTCTCGGGAGGAGCTGCTGGCACTGGTGTCCCACGTGGTGGGGACCAGGTCTGGGAAGAGGAGACGCTGCCCTTCGAGGGAGTCGGGGTGAGAGCGGGGACAGATCGTGTTGCAGGTGATTCATCCAAAGAGCTGGATTTAGCCCCGCTTCCCGGCAGCTCCTGGACCCTCCTGCCGAGCTGCTGCCCACACACACGTCTTGCAGACATAAATAAGGAGCTGTGGGGCAAAGGAGGTGCCAGGAAGCAGCACGAGGGGATGAAGGTGGCTGGAAGGTGCTGGGGTCGCACGGGTGGCGATGGGAAGACAAGATGTCAGCCCATGGTTAAATGGGGAGGAGGAGTGGGGCTGCCTTCCTGCCCGCTGAGCCATCGAAGCACGAGCTGCCATGGCAGGGAGAAGGGAAACTGAGGCAGGAGCTCAGCGCCGTGCATCGCCCC
>JAHREE010000457.1:116374-139341 GCA_033628505.1 Tringa tobata
TATTTTGGGAGGGGGGCAGAAGGTTGGGCAGAAACAGCAGGAGCTCTTCAGGGCACATGTGGGAATTAAACCAGCTGACTGCTTTCCAGACAAAGGCAGGAGGCTCATGTCCTTGGTGAGGGCTTGTACTGGTGCTGCTGGCTTGCAGGACCCTGCTGGGGCTTTGGTTGCAGCAAGAGCTCTGGGTTGTGCAGGTGCTTCATCCTGGGAAGCCCCGTAGTCCTATAGGCACCTCTGTGGCTGTAAAACATTTGGGGTGGGTGGTTTGCTGTCAGCACATGGGCTGTGCTCCTTCCTGATGGAGCATAATCATTTTTTAATATATTTTTTAAATAAAAAACTCTTCAAATGAAGAAAAAAAAAGAGAAGTTAGGAAACTTTCCCTTCCCTGGCGAGAGCGAGCTGGTCCCGTGCAGCAAACTGTGTGTGGGTTAAAAAAAACGGTTGCTTTTTCCTGGCCATCCTTCTGACAGCCCCAGTCCTGAGCGCTGGGGCTGGGGACACTGCCATTGTGTGGCTGTGGTGCCACCCTCGCCACCCCTCAGCTGGGGTGCACGGGTCCCTCGCCCAGCACAAAGTGGGTCACATCCCGGCTCTGCCCGCAGGATCCCAAGCCCGTTCCTGGCTGGGTGTGCCTGAGGAACGAGCTGGGGCACGAGCCGGTGGGAATGTGCCATGCACCTTTGACCTTGGGACATGCCAGATTACTTGGGCAGGAGCACATTGCCCTATAAAAGCCCTGGAGCAGACCTTGCTCCGGCAGTACGAGCTGGTCTCTCGGCACGATGGCTGATCCCAAGGAGCCTGAGAAGGGGGCTGTCGAGCTGAGCACCCCTAATGCAGCTCCCTCCACAGGGACCATGTCCACCCGGCGCCTCCGCAGCGAGGACTACAATGACTACAGCTCCACGGATGTCACCCCGGAGGGGAGCCCGCCTGGTGGCATCAATGGCTTCGGCCACCCCGAGTCCTACCAGCGCTTTGGGGAGAGCAACGGGACAACGTGAGTGATGCTTCTCTCCCTCCTGGGGTGGCCCAGCACCTGGGGAGGGTGGAGGAGGTAACGGTGGTTCCCTGCTGGGGCATGGTGGTGCCACCGTGTTATGGGGAATCCCTCCTGGGGGTGGTGGTGAGAGCAGAGCTGTGGTCCTGCTTCCGTGGGGTGCTGGCACCAAGTGAGCAGCTTGTCCTGGTGTTGCTCCCTGGTCCCTGGAGAAGCTGAGCTCACCAGCAGTGGGCAGCATTTGATGCTTTTCCCAGTATTCCCCCACTCTGGCTTGGTTTGATGGGAAGCTGTGGCAAGCAAACGGCACGTCCAGCTTCAAGAGGATACAAGAGCACGTTGCAGCCATTCCCTGGGGGCTTCCTTGTCCCTTATTCACCCAGGTGGGCAGAGGAGGGAGAATCCTCTCTGCCTGAGGGTGACCAATCTCTTCAACTCAAGAGACTTGTGCAGCATCTTGGTGCTGAGCTGCACTTGTGCTGGGATCACCCAAACTCTGTCTGTTGAATCTTTGCCTGCAGTCCTTCCTGCGTCCCAGCGGGCTCAGCTGGGTCAAGGGGACAGGATCCAGAGCTCTGTGTTTGTCACTGCAGCTCGGAGCAGCACCTTGACCCTGAGCAGGCTGAGCAGAGGCTGAGACTCTGCGTGCAGGTGTCTACTGATGGTCATCTCCGCATCTCATCTCCCTTAGGTGGTACCAGACCCTGATCAACCTCCTGAAAGGGAATATTGGCACGGGGCTGCTGGGGCTGCCTCTGGCCGTGAAGAATGCTGGCATCCTGGTAAGGTGGCTCTCACCCGACTGCTGCCCGTGGGGCAGAGCAGCCACGGGGCACGGTGGCTTGTCTCCCTGCCAAGATGCCTCTTGGTGGCATCTTATGAGCTTTTGCACCCTGGGCTCTGTGGCTCGCTTCGTTTGCTGCTGAGACTGTTCTTGCCGCTCCTGCATTGTTCCGGGGTTCTTGAGGAGCTCAGTGTGTGACCTGAGACTGTGGTTTCCTCTGCTGGGGTCAGGCTGGGTGCTGGGTCCCTGCCCTTCCACCCAGCTGGGTGTTACCTCCCTGCCCCTCTGGCATCAGCTCCTTTCTCCCAAAACGTTCCGTGTTGCGCTTAGGTGGCATCTCCTCACCCTGGTCCTGGGGGTGCTAGGTTCAGCACAACCTGGGGGCACCTCGCTGCTTTGCTCTGGGTTTCCCCCCCCAGAAGTGCAGTGTTCCCGTTGCTCAGATTGAGAAATAAAACAAATTAAAAAAGAAAACTTCCTTCCTTTGTCCCGACCGTGACCTCTTTGTCACCTGTATAATAGCGATGTGCAAGATAGTGTGGAAAAACAATCCTGGAAGCGTTTTGCTGTGCCCAGACTGCTCCAACTTGCTTCTTTTGCATCATTCCTGCCGAGCTCGTGGCTCTCTGTGGGGTTACTGGGTCCTCAGGGGCAGGTTCCTGAGAGCAGCACCCGAGCTCCTGTTCAGCCTCCAGCGGTGTTTGGGCTCACCGATCCCTGTGGGTTTTTGTCTGGATGTAAAACCCATCGTGCAGCTCTGCCTTTGGCCATCAGAGTGCAGCCTTCCCCCTCTCTTCCCCTGCAGCTGGGTCCTGTGAGCCTGCTGGTGATGGGAATCGTGGCCGTGCACTGCATGGGCATCCTGGTGAAATGCGCCCATCACTTCTGCTACAGGTAAGGAGCAACTCCCTTTCTCGGCACTGCTGCTCCTACGGCTCTTCCTTCCTTCCTTCCCAACAAACCCTGTGGTTTTTCTGAAGCCTCCCAGCAGCAGGTTGGGAGCAGCAGTGTAGAAGCAGTCAGGAACTGCTGCTGGGCTTTTCCACAGGAACTGTTTTCCCCATTAATGTCATCGTTTGCCTCGGGAACTGGCAGACGGAGCCAATGTGACGTCCCTTCTCTCTGTCTTCTCCGGACAGGTTCCAGAAGCAGTTTTTGGACTATGGGGGTACTGTGGTGTACGGGCTGGAGTCGACTCCCAGCGCGTGGCTGCGGACACACGCCATCTGGGGAAGGTACCTGTTCCCCCCCCTCCAGATAGAAGACTCCTCTTTAAGCTCAGCATGTGCTCTAGAAGAGCTGGCTGGTCTCTGAGCTGTGTCGGCAGATGACCACAAGTGACATAAAATGTTATTTGGTTCACCTGCCCTGAGTGCTCCATGTCCCCCAGGGGTGTAAGGTTGAGGTCTTTTGACCCAGTCCTGTCCCCAACTAGATGTGACTTATCCTAAAGGGGTGGGAGAAGTAAGTCTCGGCAGCATAACAAAGGGGTGAAGAGCATGTCCTGCAGTGCTGGCCCATCCTGTCAGATGTTGAGCATGTCTGATAGATGCTACCAGCCTTGTGGATGTCCCCAGCATCGCACAGATGTTGCACACAGATCCCACTGCACATCAGATGCTGGGAACATCCACCTATTCCTGTGTCTGGGGAGCGTTGTCTCCAGCTGTGACAATTCAGCAGCAGACTGGAGATGCTAAACGTTCCTCCTGAGGCTGGCCCAGACCCTCGGGAGGGAATGTGAGTGGGAGATAGGAGAGCTTCGGGTCTGTGAGGTTAGATAGAGATATAGTCCTCTTCCCTGAGCATCGAGGAGAAGCAACCTGAGCTTGCTGTGACCTGTGCATCTCAAGCCCTGGGGAGAGCAGCATTGCTGCAGTGTTCGAGTGCAGCCCTCAAGCAACCTAAGTGGGCTCTTACTTCTGTATGGCCTGGCTAACAAATGGTCTTTTTTTTCTTCTAGGCGTGTGGTGGGACTCTTCCTGATCGTCACTCAGCTGGGTTTCTGCTGCGTGTACTTTGTCTTTCTGGCTGACAATCTGAAACAGGTTAGATTTACTCCCTCCTTTGTGAGCAAGGGCCAAATGAGACGGGGTGTGGAGGTGTTTGGGTTCTTCTTAGCTCCCCTGTCACAGCCCTGTTCTCCCCCAAAGGTCTGCTTTCTGTAGCTGATGCCCCTCAGGAAGGTACTGCTTGTCCACCCGGCTATTTTGGAGGATTGGTTTTCCCATTCAAATAGGGCAGATTTGTCTGAGAGCCCCTGTGAGTTTGCTGTGTGAGGTGCTGGAGCCTTCCCTGTCACCCAGGGGAAGCAGAGGCTGTTCCTGGGTTAGGGAAGGCAGGAACACTGTGAAAGCAGAGGGACTGTGCCTTGGATGTCCTGCCCGTCTCAGTTAATTGGTTTATGGATACTCTGTGTAGCTGGTAATGTGTCATGGGTACTGGGACCTGCTGTGAACCTCCCTTCTCCCTTTCTTGGACCTGTTTGCATTCCGGTTTCTTGCCTCATCCTGTGGCTCTGGAGCTTAATTACATCTTTAGGGAAAGAGTTGCCTTCTGCCAGGCGTTGGGAGGAAATAAACAGAAACCCTGAACCGCTTGGCTGGCTCCAGTGTTGTGAGAAACTGTGAATAACAAGTCAGTTTTGGAATTTTTCTGGGTGCGGAGAGAGGACTGTTGCTTGTTACTTTTCGCAGTGGGGATGTTAAATGGGGAGTGATGGTGCAGGTGGTACCTCAGGTTGAGGTGCTGCTGTGCAGGCCAGAACTTTGGTTTGGAAAATGGTTTTGGAGCAAGCTGTGGAGAGGCAGGACAGGCTGGGGCCCGGAGGAGCACTGCCCCAGGGGTGCGTGGCTCTGTGTGTCCCATGGAGGAGGCTGATTTATGCAGAAACTCTTTAGCCTCTCCTTTGGGGCAGGACTTACTCTCGAGCAGGTTGAATTAGCCCTTTGCTGCAGTGGTGAGACAGTGCCTGGTAGCCAAACCGGCTTGGTCCTGGCTGTATTGGTGATCTGCAGCGTGGTTGGTGATCTCCCAAGCCCATGTTCTTGGGAGGGATGGCTCAGCTACCCAGTTCCTGGGGCAAAACTGTCTCTAGAGGTGACCACATGGCCTGTAATGCCTTTGGGATGAAAGACCCCAAGGAAAGGATGACTTTCCATGAAGAAAGTGAAGTTAGGGGCCAGCAGTAGCTTCCAGATGCATGGGGACAGGGCACTGGGTGGCGGAAAGGGTTGTGTGGTGTTGAGTGCAACGTGATGTAGCAAGAGGAAAAGGATTATTGATTAAATAGCAATTAATGCCTCTTTCCTCTCGACTGGGCACGTGGGCAATGTAAACCAACCTCTGCCCTCGGTACATGCAGCTGCTGGGTTCACCTGCCTGGGCTCGGGCAGGTTTTGCTATCTCAGCTCACGTGCTGTAGCCGTCCCACCCCTGAACCTGGCGAGGTAACAGGGATTTGCTTCGAAACTACCTGAAAACCTGTGTTGCTTCGATTTTAATCGGCTAGCTGGGTTTAAAAGTGAGCTCATGGGGTAGTATTCTGACCCACCTGGGATGGGCTGCCGAGATCCACAGCTGTTAGACTTGTACGATGGGGTTCATCAAGCCTTTCTCTGCTTCCCCAGGTCATATCTGCAGCAAACGGGACCACCAATGACTGCGCCTCGAACAGGACGGTGGTGCTGACCCCCACCATGGACTCCCGGCTCTACATGCTTTCCCTGCTGCCTTTCGTGGTTCTGCTCACGTTCATCCAGAACCTCAAGGTCCTGTCCGTCTTCTCCATGCTGGCCAACCTGGCCATGTTTATCAGCCTCATCATGATCTACCAGTACATTGTCAGGGTAGGTGTCTACAGATCTCATCCCTTACTTCTCTGATGTCCTGTGCTTTGGTGGGCAGGAGGAGTTTGGCGATGGGATGTTTGCACACCATGGGATGCAGCACGCTCCCGTGGGCACGGTGGTTATCCTCTGCCCCACAGGGCTTTCCCTGCGGCGTGGGGGCTGCGACGGGGAGCGGTGGGAGTGGGCCGGGTCCTCCCCGTGTCTGAACTCTGCGTGGGCTTTTTTCCAGGACATTCCTGATCCCAGCAGGCTGCCTCTAGCAGCAGCCTGGAAGACCTACCCTCTGTTTTTTGGCACCGCGATCTTTTCTTTCGAAGGCATCGGGGTGGTAAGTCGGCGGGTGGCAGCGGGGCTGCCGGCACGGGAGGCTCAGCCCGTGCTCGGGCTTGCCACAGCACCTGCTCTGCGTGGCAGCTGTATTTGCAGATGAACTTCTCTGACGCTTGCCCGAATTCTGGGTGATGCTTTAGCCTCCAGGGGCTGTCTCCTGGGTCAAACCCCGATGCTTCCTTCTGAAGCTGGAGGAGCGCACGCTCCAAACCTCAGGAGGTTGGTTGCCGCTTTGAAGGCGGCCGTATCTGCCAGCAGAATTGGGCTCTGCTGGGAATCACACTGGCAGCTGCCTTTGGCTCTGCTGGCTGACCTGAAACATCCTGAGTCTTGTTACCAGGCTGGATCCTGAAGCTGCCTAAGAGTTGGGGGGCAAGAAGTATGATACAAACCAAAAAAAGTGATCCATTCCATCCCGCCCTCCACCGAGATCTCCCTTCTGCAGCCGCGTGGCCCCAGGCTGCTGTGGGGCTGGATTTGCATGTGCCTCTCATACACGATGCTGTAAATAGACCAGCTGGGGCTGTGGAAAAAAAGCTGGGTGGGTGGAGAGCTTAATGGCTCCCTGAGCTCTTGTGGGTTGTTTCCGGGAGCTCCCTTCAAAGAAGGAAAAAATGTTTTCATCTCTTAATATAAGCTGGCTCTGTAAACACGGGGGTAGAGAGGGCCAAATCCATTACAGGAGGAGTGTTTACTGAATGCTGTGCAGAGGGCTTTTGCCAGCAGTGAGGCAGAAATGTTCTCTTCCTTGCATGACTTGGAGGTGGAGAAGCAAATAAAAGCTTTTTTTCTGGTCCTGCCCTCCTCGCCAGCTCTGCCATTGTGTCTTGTCTTGAAATTCCCACCACCCCAAGGACAGCTATAAAAATGTTTGCTGAAGTCCTATGTTTGGAAGCAAGTGTTAGTAGTGTAGAGGTGAGGGACTCGCTTCTGTCCTTCCTTTTCTTTTATTGTCTTGCCCGGTTGAAATCTTGTCCGGACAAACTTGATAGGAGAGGAGAAATTGTCTTGGCCTTTCTTGGTCTGCTTGGAAAAAAGAGATGATGTAACATGATGGACCTGTCCCAGTGGGCATGGCTGTGCCTTTTGGGGTGCAGAGTGTAATACAACCAAGGTATGGGGTGGGTGGCATCGCCCCAAGATGCCAGGCAGCAATGGGCACAGATCCTGCCAAGGGGAGGGAGCAGGTCCCTTCGTTAAGGCAAGGGCAGGAGTGACCCTGCTGGGGACTTGCTATGCCAAGTGTGAAGGTCTCAAATAGGAACACAGGAATCAGATCTCCAGTGTCTTTTTCAGCTGATTTCTCTGGGCTGCATGCATGACCATCCCATCCCCTGGCATGGGGGGCTGTGCTTGGCCACAGGGCTGCCCCTCCTGCTTTCTGGGGCTGAGGGGTGTAGAGGAAGTGGGCAACCTGCTGCTCTGTCGTCACCCTCTTCCTCCTCTCCCAGGTGCTGCCTCTGGAAAACAAGATGAAGAAGCCCCAGCAGTTCCCAGCCATCCTCTACGCGGGGATGACCATTGTCACCATCTTGTACATCAGCCTGAGTGTCCTGGGGTACCTGCGCTTTGGGGAAGACATCCAGGCCAGCATAACGCTCAACCTGCCCAACTGCTGGTGAGTCTGGGGGGTGAGGGAGGAGAGTCCTGGCCAGGGAGGTGGGAGAGGAGGCAGTGGGGGACACGACTCCTTAGAAGAACTCATCTTGGGGAGCTTGGGGAAGGGTCAACCGTGCCATAGCCAAACTCTCCAGAGGAGCTTGTCAAGGGCTGTCTGATCTATGGGGTGATGAGGCTCATTGCTGCGGTGTCTGAGCCTGGTCTTGGCTCTGCAGCTCAGGTTGTTCCTTGGGGTCCCTGGTGGACCCTGCCTGGGTAGATGCAGCTCCTGCTTTTTTCTTGGAGCCTTGTGGTATCTCTTAGGGGGTCTAAGCTGCGCTCTGGCTGGCAGACATTAAACACAACCCCTGTGTGGCCGTATCAGGTTGTTGAAAAGTGCAAAAAGCACATCTCTTCCCCAAATGGAGCACACAGAAAACTAAACCCGAAGCTGGGAGCTCCCAGAGGGGGTGAGATGTGACGTCTCTGCGTGTGGGCTGCATTCCTTGTTTGCAGCCCTGGAGCTCAAACTCCCACTCCTGGGCTCCGTGTTGTGTCTGGCTCTGACTCTGCTTGAGCCAACGCTTTGCCTGTGAGCGCTGCTGCTGGGAGGATACCCCTTCCTTTCCATGGGGGGGCTGAGCTCTGCAGTTCCCCAAACCTGTCTGTCCTCCTCCGGGATCTGGTGAGACCTCCTGAGATGCTCTGGTCACTGGCTGGAGCCCTGTGGAGATACACATGGTTTGGCTTTGTACCCGCTTACCCATAGGGGTTATTTCTTGTCTCACTGGGGCTGGTGGCTGTTGCAGCAGTTGGCCAAGCTGCATGCTGGTCTGTCCCTGGGGGCAAGTGGTTGCTCAGTGTCGTGGCTCCATATTCACTCCAGAGGAGAAATACAAGCAACTTCTCTTGCCTTTGGGACAAGAAATGTGGAGCACGCAAATACTGAGAACAAATGCGTTCCAGCTTGTTCTGCTTGGGGTTAGAGAAAGTCCTGGAAAAAAAAAACCATCTCTGTTGCTTTCTGTGTTGCTTTGGGATGTCTGTGTTGCAAGATCAATTGCACGGCAACATCTCCTGCACCTTGCTGTGGAGCTGGGGCTGAGGGCTGGCTTTGATGCAATGGGGCTTCTTGGAAAGCCGTCGTGTGGCAACACAGATTCTCTCTGGGTTTGCCAAAGAGTGCTCTGGAGTTCAGCAGTTTCTCTTTGATGTCTCTGCTGGCTTGAAATCCTGTGAGACCAGAGTGAAACTTGGAGCTGGGGGTGCCTGTCCCCCTCCCCAGCCCATCCTCTCTGCTCTTGGCAGATGCCCAGCACCGTGCGGTGTGACTTGCTGCCTCTTCCCCGCTGACAAAGTGGATTTTGGGTAGGACTCAAATTTTGAGTCACTGGTGGGTTTCCACATGCTGACCTTCCAGTGCTGTACAGCTGGGGCTTTGGAGAAAGCAGGGATTTTAGCCCCACATCCCCTCACCCCCCAGAACATGGAGCCTGGTTTTGCTTTAATTATTCGATTTAATAATATTTAATTATTCAATTTGGGTGCGTGGACTTTCATTCATGCTGGATCTGTGCGGTGACTGAACTGCTGGATGTTGGTGTCGGTGTGGCAGAAGGTCCTGCTCCTGCTGAGAGCCTGGCCTTGTCCTCTCCAGGGGCTGGAAGCTCTGCCAGGTCCCTGTTCTCGGGGAAGAGGGATGGGGCTGGTGAAAACCATGCCTGTGTTGTAGTGAGGTCTGAATCCCACCCTGCCGAGCACAGTAGGTGTGAATCTCATCTGCTCAGCAAGCTGAAGTGTGTTGTGGAGGGGGAGAAATGCTGTTGCTGCTCCTGAAGGTGGGAGGCAGGTCAGATCTGGGTCCTGGGCTCTTCAGGGCAACAGTTCATGCCACTAGCCTGGAACAACGTCTGAGGACCTGTAATGCTGCCCAGGGGTTTCTCTGGGAAATCTCAGCTTTCTTTGCTTTAAAGGATGACGTTCGTTTATAAGAGGGTAATGGGATTTCTGTGACTCGCTAGGCTACAGCAAGATCCTATTTCAGATGTTTCTGGGGAGTGTCCTTGCTTTCTGTCAAAGTGCTTTTCTGAAAAAGAACTGTAGGGATTTTCAGATAGGGAAAAGAGAAAAGCCCTTTGGAAGCAGTGCCCGGGCAAACCCGGGCACGTGGCAGGCTGTCCCTGGGGAAGAAAGGCATGTGGTGGTCCTTGTGACTCACCAGACAAAGTGCTTTGGTGTTTGTGCCTGTTTCTTCTTGGCACAACATTCAATTGAGGCTGTAAGTATTGGACTTGGGTATGAGTTATCTAACAGAAGGGCTGGGGCACTTGGGCTAAAGCCTTGACCGCTGTATTCTCATGTGTTAAACTGTAGGTGACGGGTGAAAAATTGCTCTTGAAATGAGTATTTTGCCCATCCTGCTTTGCCTGCAGGTTTTGTGCCCGGCAATAAAAGGATGTTGGGGTGCAGGAGATGGTCATAGGGGCTGTGGGTGAGGAGTCATGGGTTTTGCCTGGAGCACGGGAGACAACCCAAGGATTGTGATGGAGATGCTGCATCCTTCCTTGACTGTAGCCATCGCCCGGAGGTCTCTAGAACAGATTTGATGGATGGGTCGGGAATTGTTGAGTTGCAGAATGACTGAGGACTTTTCCAGCCTCATTTCTCTGTAACCGCAGCTTCCTCAAATGAGGAGTGTGTCAGTTCCTAGTGCCCGGGTCTAACCACGACCTCCGAAATACCGCGCTGCTATGCAGAAATCCCTCCTTGCATCCTCGGAAGGGTTGCTTCACCCCACCATCTGAAGAGTGAAGAAATGCTGTAGTGAGGGGGAAGATGTTTGGTCGTGTATGTGTCATGGTCCATCCTGGCTGAAACCATGGCAGTATCGCTGGCTGGAGGTGGGTCATGACAGAGCTTTCGGTCAAAGGAGGGTGTGCCGTTTCTTGCAGCTTGTTGGGGTGGCCTGGGCTGGTTCTCTGGGCCAAGCAGGCGGTTCCTGTGGTTGGCAGATAACCCTGCATAGACCTTTGTTTTCTGCGGGTCATGGTTAGTGCTTGAACTCTTCCTCTTCTTGATATTAAAATGCCCTTTGAGCTTGTTATCCTGGTTCTCAACCTGTACAGAAGTGGTACTCGACCTCCTTCTGTACCTTTTTTTAGTAAGGTCTCTTAATCACAGACTGTCTTGGAGCATTTTATGGCTTTACAGCATCATTTAACTGGAAGCACAACGATAAGATATGCTGTGGGGTAGATGGCTCAAGGCTGCTGTGCACTGAGGTCATGTATGACCGAGTGGGCGCCCTCTGGACTCTGTGATAGCTTTGTCTCCATTTGTCTATGGAATTGCAGGGTACATTTGGTTGGAGAGGGTATCATGAGATCATCAGTTCCGCTCACCTGCTCAAAGCAGGGCCAACTTAAATTTTGAATATCAGTAGGGAGGGAGGTTCCCCACCTCTCCAGACCCTTGTTCTGGTGCTTAACTACCCTTGTGGGATGCAGCGCTGTCCTGGTCCTGCTGTTTCTTCTGCAGTGAAACTCTTGAGAAATGCCTATCTCTGTCTTCTCCGTGCCCTCCTATTAGGTAGCTGAAGACAGTAATAACATCCCCATTAACCTCTTCATGCTGAACGAGCCCAGGTCTTGCAACCTCTCCATGTAGGTCATGTGCTCCAGCCCCAACTATCTCAGTAGCTTCCACTCCACTTGCTCAGGTAGATCAATTGTGTCCAGGACTGGACACAATACTCAAGATGCAGCTCCACAAGCCCTAAAGAAGGGAGTAATCCCTACCCTTAACCCGTGGTTTGTGCTTTTGCTGAGACAGCCCAGTATGTGATTGACCTGAATCACTGCAAGGTCCTGCTGTTGGCTCACGTTCAGTTTGTTGCCCACCAAGACTTCCAGGTCCTGTTCTCCAGGCCAGGGGGGAAGTTGGGCCCCAGCCCTTCCCATGTGTGTTTGCATTTGAACTTTGGCTGTGCCACCATGTTGTTAAGGTCCTGCTCCGAGGGGGGTACCTTTTCCTGATTATCCTGCTCTTTTAAAGATTGTAAAGTGGCTTCAGGCTGATGTTGCCCACAATCTACATCTGATCTGGTCCCATGGGCTTGCATAACGTCTCATTTACTTAGGGGATCCCCAGCTTCATCCTCTGCTATTGTGGGGAATGTTTGACTCCACCAGACTCTGCCACTGGTGTTCAAAGTTACTTGGGCTTTTTTGGTTTGAGACTGTTGTTGTAGCAGCTCGATGCTGAGAGCCAACATGCAGAAGGTCACTGGTTTGGGCCCAAAGAATGTTAAAGGGGTATAAGAAGGCAGGAGGAGCCAGATGCCTTCCTCATCTTGGATCCACTTCATGTTTACCCAAGTGGTATTGCCAGGACACATGTTTCCTGCTTGGTCACCATGCCTTGAGCTGGGGAACGGGTAGGACCATATGTGGTGTAACTAGACATCATTCCTGTTTTTGGAGTGGCTTTTTCTGCTGCTGGGGAGCTGAGGGCAGAGACGGGGCTGAGAGGTGGCTTTTTGGCCACCAGCAGCAGGCTCTGTCCTGCAGCCACGCTTGCCCCACTGTCACATTGCTGTAGGATGTGGGATGTGGTGAGGTCTGCCTTGGGGTGAGCCCAAGGTGCTGTTTGCAGCCTGTCTGCACTCTGCCTTCCTTCTGCAGAGCCCAAACTGCACTTTTAACTGTCTTCCCCTCAAACATGCATTATGCAGCATTCCAAAAATAGCTGCTCTTTTTTGTTTTATGGAGAAGGCTGAGTTGCAGGTGGTGGTGACGTTTGCATATCGTTTGCTTTGTAAGCCCAGACTTATCCCAGGGGTGCTGTCCTCTTCCCCCTCCTCAGAAACCCGATCGAAATCTGGGAAATACTCATGGCTGTGGCTGATAAGCCTTTTTGAAAGTTTTCTTCATCTCCTGTTTTAAGATGGAGAATAAAACCCAGCTGGTTACAAATGGGAGAAAAGGAGGGTTTTTTTTCCTTCCTGCAGCTCAGAGGTTGGATTTTGTTAGTGAAGGTCAGGGTGAGGAACCTCTGGATGGGTGAGGGTTGCAACTTCATTCTGGGTCACCAGCCAGAAGTTGGGATTGCAGGGTCCTGGCAGTACCGGTGCTAGTGGGTATTTGGGTGTTGTCTGTATGGAGTAATCATGAAGATGGCCACCCTGTGTCACTGCAGACCTGGCAGAGTCCAGCCTGGTCGAGTGGAGAGGGTGGTGTGGAGCCTGTATCCCTCTGAGGGAGCGAGGTACCTGGAGGACTTGTTTCTTTGTGCAGCCAAGGGCAGTGCTGAACACGAGAGCTTCTGGAAATGTACGTAGGTGCCTCAGCTTGTCCAGGAACAAGTCAGGCTCCTGGTCCCTTGGCCAAGGACACCTCAGCTTTCCCTGTCCCCTTGAATGAGTTAGGAGCAGGACAGTGGTGGTTTGTTGTTTGTTTTTTTTTTCAAGTAGCTCTCAATATCTGTGCCCACGAGGTTTCCCAAGGGGAAGTGGCACTTGAGAGCTGCTGGCCCAGCTCCTGGCCTTACGCAAAGCCAGGGCTGAAGCCTCCGATTAGGTGTGGGTTGCCCTGGCTTGGTGGTTGCACTGTCTCCCCTTGCGCAAGAAACGTCTCGGTGGATTGAGTGCATCTCCCCTAATTTTCCAGGAGGAAGTTCAGGAGGGAACACTGTTTGGACACGGAAGTCTTCTTGGCAGAGCGTTCCCCTCCTGCTTTCTGCCGTTGGTGCTGTGGGGGCTGGAGCAAGAGCATGCCTCACTGGGTCTCCTCCTTCTCGTTTGCAGGCTCTACCAATCTGTCAAGCTGCTCTTCTCCGTTGGGATTTTCTTCACGTACGCCGTGCAGTTCTACGTGCCCGCCGAGATCATCATCCCTCCCCTCGTCGCCCGGGTGTCGGAGCGCTGGGGCTGGGTGGTCAACCTGCTTCTCAGGGTGGCCCTGGTCAGCGTGACCTGTGAGTAGAAAGCAGCTTTTCAAACTTCCTCTATGATGACATGGTGCCCCCTTCCCACCGTGGGATGAGGGTGCTGAGATCCTTCGCCCCTTGCCGTGCTGCTTCTGCCCTTGCTACTGAACCCCTTGCAGTGGGGAGTCCCCTGGGGTCCGTGGAGCCAGGCTCCTCATGCCTGTGTGATGGGGACACGGCTGCAGAGGGGTCACTCACCACGAGGAAGTGGGTGTCTTTCTACACGCACATCCATTGCAGTATGTAGCACAGCAGAAGACAACTGACAATGGTACACAACCTGCAAGCAAAGCCCTAGCATTCCTGTGGCCACTGGGGAGGTCTGGCTGGATCAGCTCCAAATGGTCCCTTTCCCTTGATGGTGTTTGGTGCCTGCAGTGAGACTCTGGGGGAGCAGGCTGGTGGGCTTGAGCCTGGTGGATCTTCAGGAGAAGTGTGAAGCAAATCAGTTGTAGAAGTATCTGATTTTGGCTGGCTTTGATTCCTGAGGACCTAGATCCTTGCTGTTGTCAGCAGAGCTGAGACGCTTGACTGAGGTCCCAGGCGTCATGTGCTGAAAAAGAGCTTTTCTCCGTGGCTTGATGCTGCTGATGTGCCAGAGTTGAACATCAGGGACCTGGCCTGATGTCCCCAGCTGGCTTTGGTTTGGGCTCGAGAGGAGCGTGATGCTAACTGGAGGGCAGTGGAGCTGGCTGAGAGCAGGGTTCTGCCGGTTTCTGGGCTGTTGCTAATGGTGGGACAGAAATGCTGCGTTAACAGAGGTGAGCAAAGCCCCATCTTCTCCGTGCTGAGTTCCTGAAATATGTTCTGCCTCAACGCCCACAGCTGGTGCAGGGATGAAATTCTGCCATGCTGCACCCTGTGCTCCGGCCACCCCGTTGCTGGTGGTTGAGCTCGGAGCCTGCCTGCGAGATGGGAACCTCTTCTGGAGAGTGTTGGGGTGTGCCTGGCCAGGAAAGCAAAGGCTTGGAGTGATGGGGTGGCTTTAGGCACCAGCAGTGTCTGTACCCTCCTGTTTGGGGGTAGGGAGGCAGCAGCGGTGTTGGTGGAAGGATGCTGGTTCCTTTGTACCTCCTCCCCTTACCCTTCCATGTAAGAAATTGCTGTGGCTGTTGGTGAGGATAAAAGAAATTAGGGGGTTTGCATGAATATTCATCGGATGATTTTGTGGCCACAGAACAAGCCTGCATCAGGCTTTGGCTTCCAAAGAGAGGATGCAATTTGGTGTATGGGTGTCTTTTAAGCTTAGACTTCAAAACCAGCACACTTTAAAACCCTTTGAATTAATACCTGCAGAAAGCACAACCGTTGCCCCTGGAGGCTGAGGACTGCAGCTGGTGCTTCAGTTCTGCTTGTTTTAGAGGGGAGGTTAATGATTTTGTTTACTTTGAGTCCAAAGAGTGGTGTGGGGTGGGCTGAGGATGCTGTTGGTGGTCGGCTGCTCTGCTTTCCCCACACTGCTGGAGTGGGGATGCTGCTTGAAGCAGAGACCTCCTTTGGCCCTGGGCAGGGCTGAGCACCGGCATAAATTTCCTCCAGGTCAGCTCAGCAAGACCTTTGCTGCTGTTCTGCCATGGTGGAGGGATGGTTCATCTCTAGGCTTATCCAAATGACAGCAGAGCTAGAGTGGTGACGATGTGCAGGAGCCTCTCCTGTTTGTGTCTTTGCCCACTGTCTCCCAAGCCTTCCATCTCCTGTGGTGCTGTGGGTGATCTTTGGCTCAGGGAGGCTCCAACAGCCGTTCCTGCCTGTAGCTGATTGCCAGAGTGAACAAATCCCTCCGCTAAGGAGCCTTGAGACATCCCTTCTCCACTGAGGCTGTAGCTGCCATGGTTCTAGGTGTCTCCTATTTCTGAGCAGAGCTTTCAAAGCAATAATCCAATTTATTCCTCTTGGTCACTTAGAGCGCTGAAGTCTGCTTTGCTTGCAGAGGATGCTCTTCTCTCATCTTCTCTCATACAAAAGCTCTGGTTGCCTTTTCCTCAGGCTTTGTTTGTCCAAAAAGCAGCAGCGATGCTCTCCAGTGCTGAGGTTGCTGTGGATGGGGAGCTTCCTCGGTGTGAGAGTGTGTCAAGAGTCACCTTGATGAGACTTTATTTTAAATCTGCTCCCCAAATACTGACGCTGCGGTGCCCCAGAGGCTGTGGGCTGGTTGGAAGGAGAAGGCACCATCCCTCCATCCTCCCCTGGCCTGAGGAGGAGGGGGAACAGGAATATGCCAGAGTATGCAACCGCTAAGTGCGAGCTGTCAGAAGTCTCCCAGGGGGATTTTCCTTGGCTGCAGTTTTTATCTAACAAATGTTCTCCCTGGGGCCGTGCCGTGGGTGCTCTGCTGCTGGAGCGGCTCTAAACACATGGCAAACTGCATGGATTTATTCGGGGGGAGAGGGGAGATGGCTTTTTCCTCCTGCCTCCCTGCTTTTATGGGGTTTCTGAGGCTTTACGGCTCCCCAGGTGTGGGGAGCAGGAGTGACAGAAAGGGTTTGGTCTGCGTTCTCGTTAACTCGATGTAACAGCTTAATTGCTTGTTGGGGAGAAGTTGCTGGAAAACACGTCTTCAAACCTCTTTGTCAAGGCAAAGGGCAGATTCAAGCAGATGGCATTGCTGTGGTGGGTTTTGGCTTGTTTTGACTTGGTGGGGTGGGTGTCTCTGCTGTCCGGGTACCGCCGGCACTAGTGTCTGCTCTTCCTCCAGGTGTTCTGGCCATCCTCATCCCACGCCTGGACCTCGTCATCTCGCTGGTGGGCTCCATCAGCAGCAGCGCCCTTGCTCTCATCTTCCCCCCGCTGCTGGAGATCGCCACCTACTATACAGAAGGCATACACCCCCTCGTCGTCGCCAAGGACATCTTCATCAGCCTCTTTGGCTTCGTGGGTTTCGTGGTGGGGACGTACGAGGCGCTGGTGGAGCTGATAGCTCCCTCCACCACCGTTGTGAACGGCACCAGTGTCATGGTGCAGTGATGGTCCCCCCTGCCCCACCGGCTTCCCCCCTCCCCTGGATGCCGTGCTGGGGGCACACGGGCACCGGCCGCTGCTGGTCCCCTGGGGATGGTCTCCCCTCTCCTCCTGGGGAAACGTGGTGGGTTTGGTCTGCGAGAGGACGGGGCTGCCCCTGCCTCGTGGCCACCCATCTCCGGCTGCAGCAGGGTCCTGTGCTGGGCTCCGGCTGGGGAGGTGGGATCTGGCCTGGGGCTGGGGCAGTGCCTTCCCCTGGGGGCTTTTTTGGGGCAGGTGATACAGCAAAACAGCCCCCTCAGCATCTGTGTAAATAGTGGCTTTGAGAGGTGAGGAATCTGGGGGATGCAGATTTTGGTTTTATTTTTTTTAAATCCCAACCTTTCCATATTTCCCCCGTCCCTTCAGCCAGGGCGGGGAACAGGGACTGCTCTTTTTTTGTGCCAGTTTTTTTTTTTTTTTTTTTTTTTTTGGTTTATTTTTTTTTTCTGCCTCAGCACTTTATTTTTACAGCAACAGAGAAACCTCAGCTCAGGTTGGAGAGCGTGGAGCTGCCTCCTCACCCCAGCCCTGCGGCGAGGGAGGACGGAGCCCGAGGTGTGGTGCATCCCAGGGTCCCCTGGCTCTTTTGTGGTGGGGTCCCTGGACGTGGGCATTGGCTCCTGCTGTGTTCCTACTCAGTTTCCAGCCACTTTGGGGGCTGAGCAGGGCCTGGAGCAGGTACCAAGCACCTCCCTGGAAGGATGTGCTGAACCCTGGCTCACGCTTTCAGTAGTGACACTCTTTTTCCCCCATTTTAGCGCACAAATCTAACTTTCGGAATACTTTCGGAAGCGTTAGGAACCGAGGCGTGTGGAGGGCGAACGGGCTCTGCCATCACAAGGGTCCAACCTTTGGCTGGGAGCCCTCTCTCTGAGTGGGATGGGGTGGCCCTGGGGGTCACCGCGTGCTGCCCACACGTCACAAAAATAAATCACCTTGTTTACAGTGCCCGAGCTGGCCCTGGCACGCTCCAGCTGCCTCTGCAGGCCGTTACTGAATGTCAAATCACTCACAAAAAAAACCCCCATAGTAATATTTCTTTTTACCCTTTCTTTCCTCTTCCCACTCCCTCCTGGTGGCATCCTCCACCCCGGCTCTGGTAAGAGGCAGCTCTCTGGTGCTTCTCCCTGTGCTCCTCTTGCTTCTTGCGTTGTGGCTGGTGCATGCCTGGGGTGGACGGTCCCCACCGCGCTGCTGCTTTCCTTCCTCTTCGCTGAGCCCAGCTTTCTCCCTGGAGAGTTCCTTTGCCTTTCTGCTGGATTAATTATTATTATTTTTTTAAGATGAGAGCAAACGCGTCCTCTGTGGGATGTCTTTTCCTAGCGGTGTGAAAGCCACCCCTCTGCAACCCTCTAGCTGGGCCAACCTCCTCTCTGCTAACGCAGCATCTCCCAAATGCCAGCAGCGTGGTGGCATCTTCTGGAGAACTTTTATCCCTGCATCCTGCTGCAGCCGTGTCTCCCTGGGGATGGGCAAAGGCTGCTGGCAGTGGTGGGAAAGGAGCGTGAATACAGCACTGATGGACTGCATTTTCCCCTCTTTGATGGAGGATGAGTGAGGCTTGGGGGTTATTTCTGGTGCTCGACCCGCTTTGGGAGGAGAAGGCTTTGCAGAGCAGCGTCCCTGCAGCTGCCTCTCTGGATGGTGTTTCAGTGTCTTGCACTGTGTCCTCTTTGCTGGCTCTGCTTTGGGTGCCCCATTCTGGTACGTGGACCCACGGCCAGGTGTGGGGTGGGTCTGTGCCACGTCACTGCTCCTTTCCAGCCCCTCACCTGCTCGCTGCATCTCTCGGGGCTCACCTCGTCTCCCCCGAGTCTGTGCTGGTGAAGGTTTCAGCACGTTCCAGCATCGCTTGGTTATGGGCAGAGCAAAGCTTTAAGTCAAATCCTCCATCGGGAGGACACCACGGGGGTAGAGAACAAACACCCAGGGCTGGGAGGGGGCTCCAGGGCACACTGCGGACGGGAAAAGTGCAATATTCACAAATAATTCACATCCAATGGCTGTGTACTGACCCCAGCGCGGCCCTAGGGGGTTTGGGTGCAGAAATGTCACCTTTGGCAGAGGAGGACATGCTGTAAGGGACAGGGGATGTCTGATGCTTGCCCCCTGGCTCTGTTGGTACCCCACAAGAAGGCTGGCCGCATTTCGGGGCACAGCTGTGTGCCAGGGGCTGGCCCCAGCCCGGCACTGGGCATCGGTGGGTTTGCTGGTGGGGCACGTAGCATCCAGCTCACTTTGCAATCAGGGGTGAAGACCTCATTTCCCAGGAGACTGGGGTATCACAGGAGCATTAAATGGTTTTTTGAGGTTCTTCACTTTTATCGGGGCGAGCAGGGGGGTGGTCGGGGACGGGGCCAGACGTGCTGCTGGTGGGGCACACAGAGCCAGGGGGACCCGACACAGGACCCGATGGGCACAAAAACTTGACACTTGTGTATCGTAGGCTGCTCTGTAACCAGGGAAATTGTGTATATAGAGAAATGATTAATGTGCGTGTCTCTTGCCTATGGATGGTGTCAGCGTACAGCCTGCGTAGCTGCCCAGTGGAAGAGCTGGCGCTGCACCTGGATCATGTATCTTACTTTAATCAATAAATATGATCTATTTTTTATGTGAAAAGGCTCTGGGTGGGGTGAGATGGGGGTTTCATTTCCATGGAGCTGGTGTAAAGCTAACTACCTGGCATGGCCTGGGCAGGCATGGAACAGGTCTGGGGGACTTCAAGGGGGACCTTTCCGTGCCAGGGTGGATGTGGCAGTGGTATGGCATTAATGCCAGTAGACATGCTACAACTTTTGGGTCTCGTGTCTTTGTCTTTTCTCTTTTATTTTTATTTTCTTTGCAAATATCACCCAAGTACAAGGGCTTGGGGAGGAGGGGACATTTGTGGGAGAGCAGGAGACCTGGAGCCCGGCAGGTCAGACAGACCCTATGCTTTTCCCACCCCCATAACAGCACACGAGACTCCCCAGTTCTGCTGAGGGTTTCAAATAGAAGTGTTTCAGCTTAACTGCTCTGAAAAGAATAGTTTTTTTCTTCTGAATGCATTGGTGTGGGTAGGCTGTAGGCAGGGCCTTTGTGGCCACGCTCAGCTTTGCTCTCCTCTCTGCCCCACCAAAGCTGGACCTTGGCTTTTTGGCTGGGTTTTGGGACCCGGCAGCCTGGTTTATGCCAAAAGCGGGGCTGCAGCTGAAAAAACGAGCCTGGCATGTGCCAGTGGTGGCAGCGTGGTGGATGCTGAGCTGCTGCTGATCCGCCCAGGAGATCAAAGGAGCAGAAGCCATCCCACGCTGGGAGAGGGCCAGGCACCAGGCCAGCATCAGTGCTGCAGCTCGGCTTATCCTCCCACTGCTGAATAATTCATGCCGTTGCCGTGTGTCATTCTCGGGGCTGTTTGGGAAATCAGTGCTAAAAAAAAAAAGGTAATCACTTGAAGCTGTGGCAGAAAAGTCAAAAAGTCTCCTTGAAGTACATGGACTGATGGAGCCTGGTCCCTGGAGGGGAACCTGAGGCCACTCGGACCCCAGGCTGGGAGGGGTGGCTGAGCACAGGCAGCTCCTGTTGGTCAGGGTGTTTCTGACCACGGGGAGTCACCATGGCTGGATCCATGGCTGTCCTTTTATCCATGGAGTGACTTTGCTGAGGCTGCTCCTTCCCATGTGCCACTTACCAAAGCATCATCTCTGTTCTCCTCCCCTGCGGCTGCCAGCCAAGGTGACCCTGGGGAGTTAAAAGTCAAAAAGTCTAAAGAAAAACATTACTGCTGTTATTTGTGCTGATGATGATGCTGGGAAGAATAATTTGGGTTGGCTTTATGGGAAGAAGCGGTGCGTGTTGCTGAGAAACTGGCACTCCTGGAGTAAGGATGGGAAGGCACCAGGGTGGCAGCCTGCCCCAGATGCTGAGCCAGCAGCAGTGGTGGGTCCTTACTCCAACACTGCTCATGCCATCCCACTCTGCTGAAAATGCCAGTGAGCAGAGGCAGAAACTGAGGTTTATGAGCAGAAAACGGGGGCAGAGCAGGTAGACCCCCATCTTTTCTTTTGGCTGTAAGAAAATGCTGCTCTCCAAGGAAGAACCTGCTCTTCACAACGTCCCACAGTGGGGTGAGCCTGCTGGGGGGACCCGGCTGCATTTAGAGTTTTATTAAAAATAACCACAGGAAACTGCAAAGCTGAGTTGGGGACCTGCACAAGTGCAGTTGAGTGCTCCCTCCCCTGGCTTTAATTTGGGATTAACCCCAGCTGTGGTGGGGTAAGGAGGCTGGTCCTGCCAGGTGATGCTTGTCCTATAGCCGGCAGTTCAGGCAGGAGGGAGGTTGTTGTGCCACCCTCTTCCCGGTCTCTCTGCGTGATGAGCCCCCCTCGAGCCAGCAGGTAGGAAGCTGTGGTGTTCCCAGGGTGTTTTGGGGAGTGGGGTGAATCCCTGTCTTGGGATATGGGGGGAGCTGGGGGCAAGATTTGCAACCTGAAGTGCTGTGGCAGCATAAACCTTGCGTGGTTGGACTGGGGGTTTGGAGCTGTGTGCTGTACAGGTGGGTTTTCCTTCTTCTCCTGCTGGTCCTGCCCAGAGGCATCCCTGTTCCTTGGGGCCTGGAAGAGATGATGCTGTGCTCTGTTTGCAAAGTGCTTTAGGGTTGTTGGGTAATTGAGGCCGGCAGGACCTCGGGAGGTCTCTTCTCCAGCCTGAAGCAACTCTCGGAATTACAGAAAAAGTTCTTTTGTGCTCTCCCCCAGGTTCTTTCCTGTGTTTCTTTACACCGCTCGCTGATGTCTGAGCTTAGAAACGCTGTGCCCCAATTAACGTGCAGGGATTGTGCTCTTTTAGTGCTCTGAGGTGTGCCTGCTTGTGCTGCCTGTACTTCTTTTTGGCTGCTGTGTGATACGCTTACAGACACAGGGGGTGGGCTGATACCCACCAACATGCTACTCCCTCCCTCTGGCATAGTGTGCTGGCATCTTCCCGACGGGGCTGTTGAATAACTGAGTCTTTTACTAGGATTTTTGCGTTGCCTTCTGGGCCGTGGCATAACTGTTGTGCAGCCAATGTATATGCATCTTTGGGCAAAGTTTGGCAAGGGTCCTGCCTTTTTCCCGCGGGAGGGGACACTGAGGCACTGCCCCGGGCTGGGATGGTCCCTCCTCATGGGTCACTGCTGGGCTCCCGTGGCCCCCGCAGCGCTTTATCCCCTGTGGACCTTGGCCCTCGGAGGCACTGCTCCCCTGGTCCTCCCTTTGCCATCTCCATGGTGATAGCTGATGACATCACTGCCACTTAAAGCATCACTGAGCCTTTGTGATGTCATCAGCTGTTGCTGGGGTAACTCTCGGGATGGATCGTGCTCTCCAGTTGACTGCGAGCCCTTTCCAGAGGAGGCTGTGCCCGGCGCGCGTTGGGGGAGTGACTGTGGTGACGAGCCTGTGGGTTTTGGTGAGAAAATCATTGCTGAAGTGCATGAGAGCTTTGAGATGCAAAACAGGGAGTGCTCTGGGGGGCTGGTGGGTGCTGGAGGAGTGGCAAGTGGCCCTGATGCCCAGGGGATGTTTGGGCAGGGTCTGCAGGTGCTGGGACTGCTCCTGTGACCCACAGAGCTGAGCGTTTTGGGGACCTCTCTGCAGATATGCTTGAGTCAGGTGTGATTTCCAGGTTAATCGGTTGATCATCATCTCTTTAAGGGCTGTGGCTTTACTTTCAGAAATGAGATGAATTTCTGTTTTCCCCAGGTGTGTTTGGTTGGGGATGGGAATCAAGGCAAGGCTTGGATTTGGGTCCTTTCAACCCTTTTGCTCCTGAATTAACAGCTATGGGAGGACTGTGATATCCCAAAGTGAGGCAGGCTACTGTGGGTCTGCCCCCTTCCTCTGGCCCTTATAAGATCCTCAAAAATGCCTTGACCTTTCTGTCTTGGTGTGTGGTGGTGTCTAAAATCAGCTGGTATTCCTTGGGCTGCCCGTGGCTGGAGCTAGACAGGGACGTCCTATTCCCAAGGGAATCCCCGAGTTATCGAATAAGATCATAATAGTAAAAAAATCCAAACTCTTTTAATACTTTCCAAAAATCATCAACAACAAAAAAAAAGTTACATCAAACAACCAACCAAAGAAAACCTCTCACGAAGAAACAATACGTTTTCCAAGCACAAGGACATCCGGGCAAACCCACGCTCAGTAGCTTCAGTGCCCCGTCGCGGGCAGGAGATGCCACGCAGAGCTGGCCAGTCTTTTTGGGGTACACCGTGGAGTCCCAGCTGCGTGGTAGGACCATGAACTGCTGCGTTCAGAGTGGGACCACAACTGCCACGGGGACACGTCTGTGCTCGCATCCTCGGGGCAGGGTCTCCCTTGCTCTCCCTCGAGCGCAGCCCTCCTGGGCAGGGGTCTTGCTGGTTTGAGTCTGTGGGTGGTTCCTGGTG
>JAHREE010000457.1:143994-185518 GCA_033628505.1 Tringa tobata
GCCTGTCTCAACACGCCGGGTTTCTCTTGCCTACGGGAGGTGTCTGGTCGCAGCCAGAGAGAAACCCAGCATACCTGGGGACTCAGAGGGGGCTGCTCCTGTGTGGGCTTTTTGGCTGTTCTTTAGTGTAGCCCTAAGCATGGCAATGCCCCTGGCTGCCCTGAGAGCTCCTGCTAGCCCCTGGGCTGGCGGTGGTGCCACGCGGGAAGTTCAGCGAAATCTTGAAAAATCTTTGCAAGCGAAACATCCCCACTTTGGAGCCCAGAATGAACAAAGGCAGACCTGTTTCCACACGTGTGCTAGTGCTTGTGCAGCCAGGACGTGCTGGCACTCGTGCAGCAGGTGCTGGACGATGCTGGTAGGGCTGTGTGTGCCCCCACACACGTGTTCCTGGACACAGGGGTTCGCATGGGTTTGCACCCGCGGTCCCGAGCGCTGCGGTTGATGCGGTGGCTGGTCTGGCTTTGACCCTTTCCACACAGATGTGTTCTCACGTGGCCACGTGGCTTTCCTGGGCTGGCTTGCACAGACCTGTCTTTGCCTCTGCGTGTAATCCCACGCCTGAGATCCCCGGGCAGAGCTTTGCATAAACTGGCGCTGCGTGCCCGTGGTCTCCAGGACCCAGCCCGCAACGCTCAAGGAAGCCAAACACCCAGGAGAACCTCACAAACTACATGATCCTGGAGCAACCCCTTCACCGCAGCAGTCTCTGTGTGTTTCTGTACGGGGCTGTGTCCCACAGGCTCTTTCCTGGGCAGTCAGGCCATTTGCAGGGAAGCCGATCACCTTGGAAGGAAACTATGGGAAGGGCACTGGATGACTATTGATGAGGGAGTGATCTTCTTGAGTTTCGAGCCCCTTCCAGCCCAGCCAGAGGGGTTTTCTACGCAGAGTGTCTCAGGGGTAAGGCTGAGGTGTGAGTGCCAGCCAGGCTAACTGTTTGGTGCAGAGGCACCTCGTGTCAAACAAGTTCACCTGAACCAGGCAGCTGCTGAGTCGACAGGGCTGGGAATCTTGTTCCCAGGGGCTGAGGGCAGGGCAGGAGGAGGTGTGTTCCCTCCTCCATCCTCGCTTGGTCGCCGAGCAGGGTGCAGGCTTTGGCAACAGCCCCGAAGAGCACAGAGCTGCAGGAGGATCTCTTGCCCCATGCAGTAGCCCAGAAAGCATCCCTCTGCCCTAAGTGGGCAAAGTGTAGGTGGTGTCCATCTCTATAGATGGGGCACGATGGGGAGCAGCCCCACTGTTCTGGAAGTTGGGACACAGGTGTAGGGCAGTGACACAAGGGTGGACGTTGCTGGGAGCAGTTCCTCCCCTGGAGGCCATGGCCAACTCACCCTGTCCCTGTGATACAGCTACCGTGGGGAGACTGTGATGGGAGGAACAGGGCAGTGGGGAGACTGTCTTGGGCAAAGCCTGGTACCAAAACTCTGTTGAGCACACACACGCCCCACGTCAGCCTGAGACTCTTGGATTTGAGTTTACAGTTTTCCCATATCCCTTCCCATAGCCCCGGGGAGTCACTGACTGCAGTGGGAATAGACGAAGATCTTGGCTTGTTTCTGCCCAGATGCTATCGCTGCACGATCCCATCTCGCCCGATTCTAGCCTTGCTAATGGCTCCTTAAGCAAAGAGGATGCAGAGGGGTGGGTGGAATGTCTATTTGCATTTGAGCTTTTGGCAAAGCTGCGCTCTCCTAGGTCATGCACACTCCTTAGAAACACCCTCCTGCCACCTCCTCTGATGGGGAGAACCAGGATGATGATCTCATACCCCCCAGCTGCTGCTGCACTGAGTCAGCTATCACTTGAGGTCCCCCGGGACAGGGGGACCTCTGATTCTTCCCTGGAGTCGCCCCCTCGCATAGGGATGAATTAAGAGGTTGCACCTTCCCCTCCCCTCGCTGCTTATTGCTCTGCGTGGGATATTCACCTACCTCCTCCGTGAGTTTCGGAGCACATCCCGTTGTTGAGGCACGGGTTGCTGCTGCAGGCGCCAGTCGGGGAGCAGCACTGCTTTATCCCCACCTCCTCCAGGACTTCCTTTGATTGCCCTTTCCCGGGCAGGAGAACCACCTCTCTGCCATTGATTGCAACCACATCCAGGCAGCCTCTGAACCCCCGTGTGACTCTCTGGGACTGGAGCGGCTGCCGGAGCCCCCCAAAAAGCAGGTCTCGTCTGCCCTGGGAGATGCTACAGGTCACTGGCAGCTGGAGAGAGGCATTTCCCAGTCCATCGATGAGCAGGCGGACAGACGTGTTCTTCACCTCCAGGAAGACTGAGTGCCACTCACCATCACTCACAAAACGTGAGGAGGAGAGGTTCCCAGTGTAGTTCCCCCGGCAGCTGTACCCAAGTTGAGGCACTCCATTAACCACCTGCAAAACACATCCCAGAATTCACTGTTAGCTGTGGTACGGGTGGCTGCTGTTCATGGAGGCTTTCAACAGTTCTCCTGCTGTTTGTTCCCCTCTCTCCCTACCTAAACATTGAGAATCAAGATGAATCCCAACTTTCGGGCTCCAAGAATCACCAGCTAGGCTCTTTCACCCATATTAAGCTTTGCATGGACCAATTAAAACCTGTTTAAGTGACCGCAACCTCCTTTTATTTTGCAAAACACCATCATCTATTGCACAACTTCATCTTGGTCCTTCCCTGCAACCTTTCACCAGTGTGCAGGGAGGGAAGCTCATCTTTCCACATCACAGGGTGCAGAGCCGTGTGATCATACCCCTGCAGCTGCTCACCCCTTCTCCCCCTTCCTGAGCCTAATCATAGCCCTGGTGTTATTCAGAATATCCATAACTCTATCACCAGTCACAGATGGACTCTTGTTCTGTGACCTTTGTTCTGTTCTCCCTTAGTGGTGGGGAAGGTGCTGGAGCAGTTCCCCCTTTGGCATGGGTCAGGGTGCTGAAAGAACCTCGGCGAGGAGAAACACTGGCAGCTTTCTCTGGAGGAGGCAAAGAGGAGTTGGGAGACAGAGCAAGGAGTTACTGTTGTACCCAGCTCCTCACTAGCGTGCTGGAAAGCCAGGCCAAAGCTGCTAATAGGTGTTGCAATCCAATCATCAATCTCCAGCTGATGGGAGGAAGACAAGTTATTGAGTTTCTAAAAGCGAACCACACCACTGTCTACTGGACTATACTGGAATGTCAGAAAATCCTGTTTGTGACCCAAGATTCATCTTTAAAAGTCATATGGAGGAAGGAGAAATGAAAGGTTAGCTGTGCTGTTTCAGGGTGAAGTCAGGGGTAAACCCCTCTTTCACCTGTTCTCCCCAGTGCTTTGTTGATAAAACGTCTCCCTCGTAGAAGCCAAGAGCCTATGGAGAAGGAGAAAAGAGATGGATGGAAGAAAACATTCATGGAAAACCTGCAGAGCTTGCTATGTAACATGAGGGAGTCCATCCCAGGCAAAGAAGATCTCCATGGGGGACATTAGAGACAGCGGGGAGAGGTGATGCTTGGAAGAGACTAGAAGAGGAGTGATTATGAGTGATACACCGAACTAGTTACTAGAGTAACCTACGTAAGATGGGGCTACGCTGGAGGGGCCAAAAGCAGAGCAGGACAATAGTTAATTCTTAGGAGTCCATGGTATAAATAAATCCCAGTAGGAGGAGAGAGCAACTGCTGAAGGAAGGAAGAACTAGATGCAGCTGGCACACGCCATGGAAGGGCCTCAAGGCAACGTGTGTGTAAATCGCTTTGCACAATTGGCAAGTGCACCAGAGAGCTCTCTCACTTCATCTGGAGGAACATGATTTCACTTCAGATGGGTCTGTAGATTGGGCTTATCAATTTCTGGGGCTGGGAGACAGCTGAGAACTTGATTCCCTGGAGCAAGAGCTCACAGACTGCCAAGTCTTTCCCAGCTTGCCTGGTTTGCCATCCTCTTGCTGCATGCTATTTCTGAACATCAGGACAGTTTAGTAATTGGAAGGGTGATGATATGCATGCCCTTAGGAGAACTCATCGCCTTCACCAGACCTATAAACCATCGGTTTTGATTCTTTCAAGGCTTTGGTTCATGCCTAGAGTACTGCAGCCCACAAAGCTTAGTCTTGAGAGATTCCTTCAGTTTTTTTCAGACCAGGTGGTCTAGAAATGGTTTGATCCCTGAGATATTGTCAATAAAGTGAGTCAGGGCAGAAACGATTCACAGGCAACTTTATGGGGGAAGATTTATGAATGTTTCCCATTGAAAAGCTTGTGGACACACTGTACTCCATCAATAATGAGTTTTTTCTCCCTTGACTCTGTGTGTTAGGCCTGGCTCAGTAGGGCTTCCTGCCATCTCATCCTTTCTGAGCACCATCCTGTGTGCTGGAGTCCTTCTGCTGAACTGCTTGGTGACTCTCCTTCCCAGAGAAAGGGCAGAAAGCTAGAGACTCTTCTTGACAAGTGAAATTTTTATCAGCCATTTACAATGCAGCTTAAAGTCACTCTGAGTTGGACACAGGGATGTTGTTCCTCTGCTCTTTCTCTTAAGGGTAATGGCTGTGGCAGCAGGACCTTGCAATATGTACCTCAGGCAGGTCCCTGGGCATTGGCTGCTGTGCAGCTCCTTGTCTGTGCAGGTCTTTTATCACAGTGGAAAGAAAAGTATTTCAAAATAGGAAGATGGCATTGTGAAACCATAAGGAGGGATGAGGGTATTCAGGGACAGGATGAACACTTCCAGGTAGGTTACAGTGTGTACATCTCAACGTGATTAGTCTCAGGGACAAATGTCTGTAAGCTGGTCCTTGCTCTCAAATTAGTCTGAATTTAATTGCTGAGGAATGTACAAACCTCCTATCCTTTAGTCATCTGCTACTTTCCTTCTGTTGCCAAAAGTGGAAGAGGGAGATTGTTGTTGAATGCTGGGTAGATTCAGTGTGCGGCCAGAGGGAGGAGAGACTGAAATGTTCCTGGCTCTGCAGGTGTCTGAAACAGTGAAACCCCTTGAAGAAAGCAGCTGAAAAGAGTGGGGGGTTGAGAAATGGCATTTAAGACTCCTGTTGTTTTTTTTCTGTTCTGTCCATTACTGTAAAGGACCTTTAATTTGGTGTCCATTTGATTAGATGCATGACCTCACTGGCATAGGCTCTGATGCAGGTAAAGGCTGGTGATATTCCCAATCTCAGAGCTCACCTGAGAGCTTACTACTTTTCTACCCTGTTACCCCAAGCCTCTAGCCCAACGTGGCTGCCTCCTCTGTGCCAGACTGAGCCACAATGCAGTCTGGCAAACAGCTTGTGTGTTCAGTGTGACTGAAGGACTCCACTCCTTAGGTCCTGGGGGGAAGTTTGCCCTTTGCTACAGTGGAAGCAAACTGGTCTGGGGAAAATTCCACCTGGTAAAGTCTTTGCCCTGAGAGGTGTGGTGTAAGAGAGGGATGGAGAAGCAAGCTGTAAGGAAATAGGATGATGTATATCATATATATATATGTGTGTGTGTATATATATATATATATGTATATATATGAGTGTATATATATGTGTATATATATGAGTGTATATATGAGTGCATGCTGCCTTCACACCAGAGACCAGCACATGCATATGTAGATGTTAAAAATGATTCACTAGTTGTGGTTGTGGCAATTGCCAAACTCTGCTTGGCTCTCACTTGGTCTTCCCAAGTCTTATATTTTAGCTAGATGAATTACTAAGGTTACGTATTATTGCATCTTCTTCCTGTGATTCCCTTCCTTAAAAGAGTAAGATTATTTTTTTTTTTTTATGCTGGAAAAAAAAATCCCTGTGTGCTGCAATACGTACCTCCAAAGTGGCATGGTCAGTCCCGTTAGCATAGAACACAACAGCGTGCAGCTGGTGGGTCTTCAGGCGAAAGTGCATGTGCCAGGAGCCGACCTGTGAGTGCTGGTACCAGATGTAGCTGTGGCCCCCAAACCTCACAGCTGTTCCTGGAAGGAAAATGAGCAGGTGGTCTCATCTTTATCACACTTTGAGACTATGGACTGTACCAAGCCTTGCCTCTTTTCCCAGACTGTCACCATAACTGTCCAGGAACAGTCCCACCCATGGCAAACCATGTACCACTGCACTGCATCTCCCACAGCTTCCATTTGGAGGTCCCAGTATTTCTTCTATTTACTCAACTGTAAAACAATATTGCAGTAGCAGCCTGGCTATTTCTGTCCTATAGCACCTTCTAGGTGCTCTCAGCATGGTCGACAACACCCTTGAATTTCCTCATCCTTAATAAGTCTTTATATTATTCTATGGTATCCCCCTACCATTCCTGTCCAAGTGATGCTAATCTCTGTCCCTGCTCCCTCCATTTATTTCTTCTACTATTCTAGAGTGAATATAACAAGTATTCTTTATTTGGCTTTGCTCAAGTTTTTCAGTTAGTCTGTGCTTTGCTGAGTCTAGGATCAACACAGGAGCTCAGAGATGGAAATTCTGATCACTGACCTTCATTACCTGCTAGGTATGGGTGATTTTCCCCAGTGAGGGAGACAGATGTTGCTGTTATTAAATGCTACAGGAGATTAATAGAAAAACAAACAAACAAACAAAAAAACCCAAAAAGACTGTGTAAAATTTTCAAACTCTAAGAGTCTAGGTTTGACTTGAAAATTGCAGCCAGAGTTGTTGGTCATTGGGCAACTTAATTCCTTGGAAAGCCTAGGTACCTTAGAGTGTGCAGAAGGAAAACACAATATGCCCAGGTTTATAGGGTGGGATGCTGCCAGTAAGGATTGCTTACCATTGCAAGAACAGATTTGCTCCAAGCTGTGCCGTGGGGTGAGGACGCTGAGCCGGGCAGTGCTGTATGTAGACATCATGCCTGGATCCAGCTGAATGGTTTCCTTGCAGACACGGTGGCCACAATCTGACCCATGACATGGCACGTGAATTGCTTTCTTCATCCGGAGACCGACGAGTTGGTCCATTTCCCCAGCTGACACAGTGATCTTATTCGCGAGGACCCGAGGCTCATACAAGGAGCCGTGTGGCTCTCCAACAGCCAAGAGCAGGTCCACTCCATCAGAGGTAGCTGCAGGCTGTAAGCTGGCCATGTGGATGTTCTGGCGTCGGGTGACAAGGATGTTTCCCAGAAATCTCTGCAGGTTGCGCCAATGGTCCCCCACAAACTCCTCAGGGGAGAGGTGGCGGAAATGTAGCACCACCGCCTTGTCCAAGGCTTCCTGCGTGAAGCACCACACATGGACGTTGACGCTGGTGGTAGCTGTGAAGGTACCATCACTGACCGTCACGTTCAGAAGATAATGGCCATGGGGAAGCTTGTCCCCAGCAATGATCTTCCCATCCGCAGTCCCAACGGAGAAGAGCCCTTCCTGGGGCACCTCTGCCACCAAAGTGTACACCAGTGTGTCATGGGGGTCTCGGTCCGTGGCATGGATCTTGCCCAGAACACCACCTCGGAAGGCTTCCTCGTTGGTGGTGATGAATATTTCCAGGGGAAGGGCTGAGGGGGCGTACTGGCTCTGCTCAGTCACTTGGATATTTATAAATGCGGACGAGGACAGGGGAGGGATACCGCTGTCGGAGACCTGCCAAGGAAAAGAGGAGGATCTGTTATAGCCACATGCTGACTTACTGTTGCCTCACCTGTCTGGATGGGCTGATAAGGTCATGTGAAGGAGAGTGCCTTGCAGGTAGCAGTGGGTGGAAGGTGTCAGGCAGCGGGTTGGGAATCAAGAAGGAATGGGAAAAGTTGGCAGCAATGTTGGACCTCTGCCTGGAGATGGCCCCAGGGAAACGGCAGCATACCTTCCAGCATGGAGACTGACTCAGACCTTTTATTAGCAGTGGAGTCGTGCTCATTGGCTCTGATTTCCTGAGGATTAATCATCTTTAGAGATATTGCCAATCTTTGGGGTTCCATGTGTAACCAAGTGTACAAAGATATATTAAGCGGTTACGCACGTCAACATATTTGCTCACCTTCCGGACTATTTAAGCCCATGTCCCACCTCTGACAATGTCTGTCTAGCATGAGTCAAGGAACCTCAAAACAGAAAAATGTGAATAATCAGATCATAGGATAAGTTTCTCCCTAATCTTAGGCAGGTAGTGGTTGAGGTTTATAATAAAACAGTACTTAGCTTTTATAACAACTGCCATTACTGAAGAAGTATGTACTTTAATTGCTGTTATCCTTTTGTTTGAAATGGACTACCCTTACTGATAACATTGGAAAATAATTCATTCTGCAACAATAGAAATTCTATTTTAAGAGGAGTTTAAACCACTTCTTAAATGATCAGGACAATTGGAGAAAGTTTGTAGGACCAGATGCAGGTGTCACTTTAAACTGGAAGTCGCTAGAATGATGCTGGGAAAAGCATCAGTCTAAGGAAACAGCTGACAGAGTATTTCTCATGATCATATTATCTGATTTTATCAATGCAGAAACTGGGCCCCAGCTTCTTGTGGGCAGACTGTGTGGAGAAATGAGCTCTGGATCTGGCTCAAAGCTGCACCATTTGTGCCTGGATTGGATTTCTCCAAAGCCAGAGATGTTTCCATCCAGCTGTGCCATCCTAATCTCATTTTGGTGCTAATTAACCTGGGTGGGGAATTCAGATACCAGGACAGTAAGGCAGGCTCTACCTGGACTTGTAATAGGTACTGTTCTTTCATTCTTCTGTTCAGTACAGATGATGTCACCAGCAGACCATTTTGGGTGACATCAAAAGCCTTCCCGTCGTTGCCCTGGGTGATCTGGAATGAATATGGTGGTCCATTTTCTGGGGAGTCTCTGTCGCTCATGATCAGCTCCAGGACGCTTGTACCCACGGGAGCATTCTCCTGAAATGGGGAAAGATGCTAGTGAAGAAAGGCAATCAAAGAGGCCCAGGGGAACCCACGGTGCCCCTAGAGCTGCTGAATCAGGGACAGGGAAAGAAATCCCACACCCCATGTATATCTCTCTAGTACTTCAGCAATGGCAGAGACCCAGTGGTGGCAAGGAACTCCCTTTCATGGCATTACTTATGTGGCAGCTAAGCGTGGACAGCTGAGCTGATGTTCTTGCTTCCCCCTTGAGTCATGCCAGCACAAGAGCAGATGAAAACATGTTTTGTCTCTGTTTCTTTCTGAGCATGTATCAGTGTTTTGGGTCCAAGTGATAGCTGGGCTGCATCCAGCAGACGTGATGATGCTTGGCCGTGTGCTTGGGTCTGCTCTTTGTGTCATGGTGTAGACACGGATGATTGCAGTGGAGAAAAGGGCTACAGGTCAGGCTTGGAAACTGTGAAAAGCTCTGCACTCTCTGTACTGAAAGGACAGGAGGTGCCTGAAGCAATTGGAAAGAGAAAATGGCATCTGTTGGCAGAGTATCTGCCCCAGCAGATGCTACCAGTTCTTTGTGGCAGTGAGCACAAAGCAACAACGTGCTTGGTCACTGTCTCCCCCCTCTGCTCCAACAGCAGCCCATGCATGAGTACCTTAGTACCCTGGGATGGACTAGGAGAACAAACCACCTGCGGGCTTACCTGCACCACCACGCTGTAGTTGAGCTGGAAGAACCGAGGAGGGTTGTCATTGACATCAGACACGTGGACACGCACAGCGACGTCACTGAACTGAGCTGGGTGGCCGTTGTCTGTGGCTCGAACTGTCAGGGAATAACTGGGGATCTGAAGGATATGTAGTTCATGATTATTTGGAGAAATGGAGGAATGATGGCTTTCTCACATTGAAGTTTTGCTGTGCTGCAGCTTGTTGAAATGCTTGAGGCTGTGCATTGCACCATAACGATAGCTTTGCCCTTGGCTAAGGCTCCCATCCATAAATCTCAAAGCCTGTTGCTAAAGCAAATCAGCCTCACAACAGTTGCAGAGAAGGGAAACAACGTGCCAAAGATGGGTGAGACTAAGCTGGGCAAACATCTGTCAATCGTGTCTTGAACTGCTACTGTTTTATGAATTAGATTGTCCAGGTGACCTTTCCATCTCCTCCCCCTACCTGTTTTCTATAACCTGCTGATGCACAGAAGCAGAAAACAGCCACGTTGGCTTCTGGTTTGGGCCTGACTCTCACCCATCCAGCTTGAAGCACCAGTAGAGCAGTCTGAAGCCCAGAGTTGTTACCACTGAAGGCCACTGTGTTCCTTCCCTAAAGCCCAGCCTTCATTACAGCACTATCTATGAGACTAGAAAATGAATGAAGACTTGACTTCTGCTTACAGTATTATGAGTAGAAACAGGAGGTAGCTGAATATACCGTGCTTCCTCAGAGTTTTTGGGCCCATCTGTTTTAGCCTTCCTGTTCCCATTCTCTTGAACTCACCTCCTCCCTGTCCAAGTGCTTGGCGATGCTAATTTGCCCACTCTTGGATTGAATGGCGAATTGTCCCAGTGGGTTCCCTTCCACAATTGAATATGTGATCTGATTGTTCATTGCTCCATCCAAGTCATCAGCTGACACCTGTTGGGAGGAAAAAAAAAGCTATGAACCCTGGTCCAAAAGGGCCTTGCCATGGAGGAATGAGGGCAAGACCTCCTTGACATTTAAGGGTGTTGGTTTGAGCTTGCTTCAAATAAGGAGGAAGGAAAGTGGTTTATGTAAGAGTCATTCATTAGTTCTTTTTTTTCAAGACAAAACTCAACACAGCTGCAATGATGTCTTTCTCCCTAACCCTTTCCTGACTTTACTATCCCTGTGATGGTGACATGGAGTTGGGCTCTGCTACTCTGCCCAGGGAAGTCTCTGCCTTCCCCAGGTCGCAAGGGTATTGGCCTTCTGCAGGCATTTTAGCTCCTCTTGGGAGGTCCTCAAAGCTCCTGAGCTCCCCTTAGGTATTTCAAGCTTTCACTTAAAGATAAGGCAAAGTGTTCTTCCTGTCTATGGAGCATCAGGAATTCTGCCAACTGTCCTTTTCTGAAGTCATGCTTAAATCTTAGATGTTGAATGTCACAAACCCACTGAAGTGGCTGTGTCCAAGGCAAAGCACAAGAGAAGAGTAAATAATGCATAGCCCAAGTAAAAGAATAGATAAAAACAGCTGGCCTGGTTCATAAACATACCGTGAGGATGACTTCTCCAACTGCAGCATCCTCCCGGATATCAGCAAAATATGGGTCTTGGGTGAACTCTGGTGCATGGTCATTGATGTCTGTTATGTTGATCACCACCATGGTCACATCGCTGAGAGAAGCTGAGCCCTTTCTCGTGCCCTCAATGGATAAGTAATACTCATGACTCGCTTCAAAGTCCAAGCTCCCATTTATATATAAGGCACCTGTATTGGCAGACGGAGAGAAAAGGACAGAAGATATTTTGAGTGAATGGCATATGAGGTTTCTTGTAATTCTGGAGATGTACAGAGATGATAGCCAAACTGCCAGCTGAAAAGGTCCTGTTGACCTAACTTTGACCTTCTCTGCTTAAATCAGGATACTGAAGGTCATGGCATCACATAAAACAAGCTATAATTGAACTGATTCTGCTATAACCTGCCTCGTTCTGGTGTCAAGTGTTTGAAGAGGTGAAATAAACTTTCATTCTGGAAGGTCTCCAGCAATCCTGATTGGAGGAAATATGGGACAAAATAGGATGAGAGTCCAACAGTGCTACTGAAAGCTGTGACCAAGGTAGTTGTAGAGCATCACTGAACTCTGTCAGAGGCAGGAGGAAAAGATGTGAGATGTAGATGCAAAGTTGTACAGGAAAAAAGGTGTGATTTGTAGGTGAGGCTTGGGATGCAACATAGAAAGAAGAAAGAGGCTCTTAATCTTAAAAAACAAGTGAGGAACATGGGCTTAAGACATAAAGTGAAGGAAAACAAATAGTCTGTAGGGGACAGAATGTGTACTTCAATGCTTTCCAGGGTTCAGCACTGAAACTGTCAGAAAATTATTCCCTGGAAATGACACTGTTTTGTGTCTTTTAAGATGTACAAACTAATAAGAAGATTGGTGTGGAAAAATGGGCGAGAGCCTTAGGGACAGAGAAGCTGAGGAAGGTGCTGTGGATGATGATGTTACAGCCAAGTGCAGAAGGCCATTGATGATGTAGCCAAGGGTTTGTTTCACGGAGTTAACCTTGGTCTTTTGATAACAGCTCTTATCAGATTGCTGTGGAAACAGAGCAGTGCTTTATTTGGCTGGTAAACCTGGCCCAACACCTGCTCATGGTTAACAGATAGGTATTATCCACGTTCATTGAATGCTACCTAATAAAGCTGCCTTTTACCCTGGGCTGCAGGTTCTTTGTGGGATCAGGATGGAGAGACTTCTTAAATGAAACCACCTTCTCCTGCCTTTTGAAGTGGAAAAAATTTCCCCATCCTGTTCTCCACGTATTCCTCATTCCCATGGACCTGTCTCAGGTCCCAGATGTGTAGCAGGAATCTCTCCATTAATTTCAGTAAGATTGGATCGCTCCTTAAGTGACTTGGCTGGCAAAATTTTGGGCAGAAGACTGTATTCCCTACCCTTTTTCTGGCAGAAGTGCAAGCCAAGTGGCGAAGAACCAGATAAGATGCATCTAAGGACAGCCTTTGATGTCGGGTCAATCTGAACCTGCTTGGGCACGAGATCATCTTACCTGTGTTTGAGTTGAGCTGAAATTTCCCATGGTCATTGCCGTTCACAATTTCGTACTTGATCTCTGTGTTTTCTGCATTGTCCCTTGTCAAGGCTGACAAGTTGAGGACCTCTGTACCCACAGCCACGTCTTCTTTTACCATGGCCACGTATTCAGGGGCCAGAAAAACAGGCAGATATTCATTTAGATCCACAACGGAGACAGTGACAGTGCCAAGAGCAGAGAGGGGCTCTGGGGTGCCTCGGTCAGTAGCACAGACTGTCAGCTCAAATGCTGAATGCTGTGAATCCTTCAGAGGCTTTTCCAGACGGATCACCCCTGTGGTTTCCTCAATTGAAAAGTGTCCGTTGGCAGAGTCAGACAGAGAATAGATCACCTCAGCGTTGAGACCTGGAAAGATAAAGGACAGGCTACATTAATTCATGGTAGGAATGCTGCTGGTTTTATTATTATTATTATTTTTAATCCATTAGGACTATGTGTACTTAATGACCTTAAATTCCTAGGGAAAATGGAGGCTGTATGGACTTCTAGTGTGCCTCTGTCCATCTGTAGGTTCAGGCATCTAGCCACCCTCACCATCAGCATCATCTGTCTGCGTTTACTGGTGCTTCCCATTTTTAATTCCCTTGTTTTTAAATGTGATTTCCCTTCATATCTCTGCTTCCAAGGCAGATAAATTTGATCTTGCTTTTCTGTTATTGTAAATTCAGTCTCTGGAGAGGTTTATTGAAAGCTCCTTTCTTAGGAGCCTTACCTATGTTTCTAAGAATCTTTGTGTCTTCAGAAGGACCTCACAATCCATATCATCTAGCCTAGACCTAGATCTAAAGCTCCTTTTTTTCTTATTGTGCTCATTCTCGATCTCCATCTTTGGTAAAGTTTCTGTCCTGTCTGGATCCCAGACAAACGGTGTGTCAGCTCACACTCTGCATCACAGTTACAGTTACTGAGGACATCCTCAAACTCTGTCTTTGCATGTTTCTACAGATATTGCACTTCCTACAGGGTGACAAAAAGCCTGCTAGTCAAGAACATGTCAGCGATGAGATCCAGGCACATCTTCGCCAAGATTCAATCATCTATGCCCATTGCTGTAGCCCTTCCCTAGGTTTCAAAGGTTTCTATTCAGGATGAAAGATGAACTCTCCTAAAAAGCAAATCTCATTCTGACTCACCTTCATCAAGGTCCCTGGCAGCAACCACAGCAATGGGTGTCTTTGTTGTGGTGTTGTCAAAAACGGCCACGGCGCAGTGACTGGGGAAGAATCTCGGTGCGTTGTCGTTTGTGTCCTCCACGATCAGTGTTATATCTGCCTGGCAGGAACGGCCTCCCCCATCAGTCGCTTTGGCAACAAGATGGTACATAGGTTTCTGTTCGCGGTCGAGAGGTGCAGAGGTGGTCAGTTCCCCTGTTGGAAAGAACAGGACATGGTCTTGTCTCCTGCAACTCTAGCCTAGGAGAGCTCAGAGAGGTTCAAGAAAGCTGCCTTCCTGGTTGAACCGTGGGAGACAACAGCATGGGTTTGAACACCGTTCAATCCAGCTAATAGTGGTGATGTGTCCACACCACATTGCTTGGGGCTATTCTCAGATCACTGCCAGCCAGTGTCCTGGCAGGGCTTGGCACGGGGAGTCCTGCAAGTCGGGCTGAACTTCACACAAGGGATGCCGTCGTGGGATAAAAGGGCTCATAAATAAATTATAGTCCTAAACACTCTTATAGACCCCACCACATTAAACATTCTGCAATGTAATGAACCCCAGGTGATCTCTAGGAAGATGATCATCTTGTCTGTTTGGGCACATATACTGCCCAAGGCCTGATAAGACCTTCTTTAGAGTTTAGAACTTGGGTCTTTGGCTCAAGCCAAATACTTGCTGATGTCTCCTCCTTGAGACACGGCTGTTAGCAATAGTATCTGCTCTTCACTTTAATAATGCTAATGACAACATTTGTAAAGAAAGGTCACAGGAAGATGCAGAGCTCACTCTCCTCTCTACTGTATTATTGCAATAAACCTGCCTGTTTGCCATTCCCTCCGAGCTTGGGAGAGCTGGAAAACAGTCCTCTTGTTTGCTCAGGAGGAGATAAGTGTTGAGCCATGCTGGGAGCTGGCATTTCTTGGGAGGGGGTGAGGAAGAGGATAAAAGCATCCTGTTGCCCAGCTCTCACCTGTGTGTGGGCCCAGCCGGAACTCCTCTGCGCCAGGGCCGTGCAGGCTGTACGTTATCTGGGCGTTGCTGCCAACGTCGGGGTCGGTTGCTGATATTTTCAAAATGAAAAGACCCGGCAGAGCATCTTCAGAGACTCTCCCAGTGTAGAATATCTGGTGAGGACAGAAAGTGTCGTTAGCACCTGAGCCATCTCCAAAATACCTTCACCTTGTATGGGGAGGAATGGACGAGCAGAATCATCATCAGAGAAGGATAAACCGCGCGGTTCATAGGGGAACACAATGTGCCTCACATCGCCGGCTGCTGGGGTGTGGACTGGGACCAGTGAGCTCATTTCACACAAGCCTTTGAATCTCCTTTTGGGAAGCAACCGCTTCTGTTCTTTCTCACCATGGGTTACATCCATACCAGCAATCAGCTCTCTACAATAACAAACCTCCCGATGGGAATCTCTCAGCTTAGCAGGATATAAAAGTCGGTAATTTACATGCTCCTACCCAGGAGGCTTCCTGGCATTGTTTATCTCCAAAAATTATCCTTCATAATGCTTAGGCTCTCACTTACTGCTGGCAAACATGCTTGGAGGCTAGACTTAATGTTCTTGCTTGACATGCAGCTTAATTAAAATTGCTAAGCATAATCAAAGCAACAGGATCGTGCGAGAAGAATTATGACAAGCTAAACCCTCTTAATGTGCTTTTTCTGTTCTTTCTTCCTTGCTATTGTGCTCTCTTCTTCCCAGATGCTCCTCTCATGCCCCCAGTGTCCCAGGACAGACATCTTACCTGGCCACACTCAGGGCTGTTGTCGTTGATATCCAGAACAAAAATTTCCACTTCAGTGGTAGCCTGAAATTTCCCATCAGAGGCCATAACCTTGAGGAGATATTTCTCTGTATCTTCTCTGTCCAGAGGCTTCTTTGAAGAAATAGTCCATTCTCCCTCGATTTGGTTAACTGTGAACTGTCCTAGTACATCTCCTTCTAGAAGAAGATGGGAGGCAAGGAAAAAAGGTATTTACTGAGTGCTGAATATCAGAAGGGATATAAGGAAAGGGGATATAAGTGTGTCCACTGCCAGTCCCTTAGGAGACCTGAAGGACTTGCAGTGGTGACACAGAGAGGGCGTTAGTGTTGTATCAGGCAGGTGAGGAGCATTTGGTCTGCCTCATGGCACAGCTGACAAATACCCTCCCACCTTCTCTTATTCACTGCCTTATGCAGGCACCACATTGCACTGGAAGGAGGAAACAACTCCTGATTGCAGAAATGCCTTGGTAATGTTCTGCAGACATGCATATTCATTGCCTCAAAACCACATTGTCTCACCTTCCTAAAGCATGTCAGTCTTTCTTGGTGCATGTTCCTGAAGGGATCTGAGAGCTGCAAATACCCTGCAGACATTGGTTGGATCTTATAGTTACAGTACCAGGTATAGTTGTATTTCCTTTTAACCTAGAGATGTGTTTAATATGTAGTTGAGCTTTCTGGGGCTACTTTTTGATGCTCTAAGAGTCAAATGATGAGACGCAGGTAAATCCAGACTAGGCAGGCTCTAAGGTCCACCAGATTCATGCTGCTCCTGCTGATGGTAGATTTTAAATGGGGTGGAGAATCCTCCTGGAGAATCCCTCTCTTCTGGCAAGGAGCTGGTGTCCTCTGCTGAACCCATGCCATCAGGCAGGAGGAGGGAGCACGTTAGGTAATGGCAGGCAATGAAGGGAGCTGGCTGCAGGGCTTCAGGGCTTGTTTGACTCTGAAGGGCCTCGCGCAGCCGGGTAAATTAAATTCACTCTCTCCCTGTTTTCATTTGCTCTGCAGTGATGAGGTTGTGAATCTGGAGGCGCAATGAGACCTCTTCTAGCCCTTCTTCTGAGGCTGGGAGACTCCAGCCCATGCTAAGATTCAGTTTCTATGTGTTTGAAATCAATGTGCAGGTGAACAACGGGAACCTAGGCTCTGTTTTCACCTTCTCCTTTGTTTTGCTGCAGCGCTTCACTGCAGTTGTGTTTATGTTTACGGATAGAGCTTGACTGGTGCTTGTGGGTACAAATCAAAAAGAATATAAGGTATTCACTGCTAACATTAATGTGCATTCTCTTCAAGTTTTTTAAACTTAAAAGTTTAGTAGTTGGAATTTTTTAGTAGCTTTTAGTTCTTTGAAAAGTTTTTGGTAGTTGGAAGTGACTATCTTTTAAGATGGCAGAAATGCAAATACATAAATGGATTTAATCTTTCCTCCCAAAGGCTTGCAAATACCTAGACATGCCATAAACCAATAGCAAGTACCAGCATTCGTCCCCTGTTTGGGATGGTTACAATAACAGATAACAGGCTGTAGCATGAGCTGGCTAAATGTTTTGACCCTGAAGGGTCCTCATTTGAATTTGAACAAACATTTTAATTTGAAGTATCTGTTCCGGGTCTGAGAGAGAACCCTTTGGGGTCAAAAAGTACCGTAAAATCAAGCCTCTACTTGTGCAGATGCACAACAAACATTCCACTTCAACATTTTTGTTGTTTTACAGCAGTGGTTATTTTTAGTTGGCACAACTGATGTTTCGGGGGTGTAAGAGTCATCTCTAGTATTTCTTGTTAGCCAAAACCCTCACGAAGATTGACACGACATCCTCAAATATCCATCAGTCTGTGAGTGGTTAACTGCAGCCTTGTGATGTCTACTTGTTTGTCAAGCTCCATAGGAAACTCATTTCATACCAGAAAGTGATATGCATCCTATATGTAGTTATTTAAAAAATACAGGCAGGCTACACATATGTGTGATGTGTAAACTGACTGCACTGTTTGTAGGAGAAAAAGCTGGGTCAAAGAACTTCAATATAGAGCAGTATCTATGTGAGAAAAACCTTCCTTCCTGCTGTGCCTCTGCTTCGGTCCTTCCAATAGATGTTACAATACACTGTCTAAATTATTCCTCTGTTAAGGAAGTGTAAATACATATATGTGCGGTACTGTGTAATTACTTATATATATTTTACTTATTTATTTATTTCCAAATGAACAATTCAGTGGTGGGGTAGTTATTACAATCATAATTCCACCCACTGCAGTTAGTTACTGAAGAGTTTGGGATACCCCAGATTCATCTAACTGAAGAGTCTGGCTCATGGCAGAGCTCAGGCTTCATCTGCTGCTTCTGATAGGACTGTCAGTATAATGCTATTCTGTATCGGTATTCTATGAGTATCACATCCTCACTTTGAGATGATGCCCTATTCTTGCTCACAGAAGGCTTAAAGTCAGGCAAAACTCACCAGTGATGTAGCACGTGACCCGCCGGTTCTGCTCAGAGATGTCTGCATCGATGGTACTCAGCGTGACGACAACCTGTCCTGGCTCCGCGTTCTCAATTACCGATCCTTTGTAGAAATCTGAGGTGAACTGTGGGGCGTTATCATTTTCATCAGAGACAGTGACCTCCACCAGGGTTTGGGAAGACAGCTGGACTTTCCTGCCATGGTCAGTGGCCACCACATAAAACCTGTAGGTCTCCTGAGCTTCACAGTCCAGCTCTTTTAGTGTGGTGATCCACCCGCTCTCACCATCAATGGTGAAGAGTCCTCGGAGGTTGCCAGATTCTGCTTCCAGACTGTAGGTTACCTGTCCATCACTTCCCGTGTCCTGGTCATTAGCTGTCACTTGAATAACTGTGGTTCCTGATGGCATGTTCTCCATAACAAAAGCTTTGTAGGGATCTGCCTCAAAAACAGGTCTGTTGTCATTGACGTCCTGTACCTGGATATTCACAGAGACCAGGGAGACTAGCTCAGTCTCCTGATGTGAGCAGTGAGCCATAACATCAACCTGGTACCACTTGGTGGTCTCATGATCCATGGCCTTTTTGATTTTCAAAGCCCCCGTTTGTTCGTCCAGCGTGAACACCTCGTCCTTGTTACTTTCTGTAGTAGTTCCCTTCACCAGGCTGTATATGATGGGATCCTCTGCAAAAGCTTTGACTGACCCTATTTCTGATCCCTCTGGAAGATCCTCAGATGCAGAGAATGTATAAAGGGGCTCAGAAAACCTAGGCAATGTCACCTCCCTGGGGACAATCTGAAGGTTCACTGGGACAAGGGAGTTCCAGTGAGGGGGTCTGCCATCTTCAGCTTTCACTTTGAAGTTAAAAGCTCTGTTTTCTAAACCAACAAGACTCTCCTTGACCTTAATAACCCCAGTGGCAGCATTGATCTCGACAAGGTCTTCTGCCACGTCTTCCACGGAGTCAACGGAGTAAATGACATCTGCATTTGCACCTTCATCAGCATCATAAGCCAGTACCTGGATGACAGGCGAGCCTTTGCTTACATTGGACTGGATGGACAGTGTGTATTCAGAGGCTTTGAACTGAGGTGGGTTGTCATTCTCGTCTGTAAGGATTATTTTGACAGTGCAAAATGCCACCTTCCCACCCCCGTCCTTGGCCATGACTTTAATAGCAATGACTCTTTCTGTTGAATTTTCCCTGTCCAGTTTTTGCAGTGTGGCAATGCGGCCTTTATTGTCTATGGAGAACTTCTCGTGGGCGAGTTTATTTATGATGGTATAGTCTATGGTGCCATATGGGCCACCATCTGGGTCAATAGCCAGCAGTTCAATCACTTTGGTACCTATCTCAGCATTTTCTGCCAGCTCTGCCTCATACACGTTCTGCCGAAAAGAGGGGCTGTATTTGTTGGCGTTTGTGGTATTGATATACACAGGTACAGTGCTCTTGAAAACTCCATCCGAAGCAGAAACTCTGAGGTTGTAAGATGACTCCAAGTCCTTTTTGCAGCGGTTGAACATGGATATTATTCCAGAAGTGCTGTTGATAGTGAAATGCCTGTTGTCATTGCCTGACAGTATCACATATTCCAGCCGGGTGGTGTCTCCGCTATCGGGGTCCAGGGCTTGGACTTTTATCACGATGTGCCCACATGTAGCCATTTCGCTCACCTTGGCTTCATACTGAAGCTGGCTGAACTCAGGGGGGTTGTCATTGATGTCTGTCACATCCACGATTACCACGGCATCGCTGCTAAGCGGAGGCATTCCGTGATCTGCAGCTCTTACTTTCATGCGAAACTGCTGATTTTTTTCATAGTCGAGTGCTTGAGCCGTTGTTATTTGACCTGTGCTGGCATCAATATTAAAGAACTTGGTAGCCTCTGAACCATCATCCAAGATCTGATAGGAGACCACTTTGTTTCTGCCTGAATCCTTATCAGAAGCATAGAGCTGGACAACAGGGGTCTGGGCTGGCAAACTCTCTGAGACAGATGCTGTGTAGATCATCTGAGAAAATACAGGGGGGTTGTCATTAATGTCCTCTACCTCCACCTCTACTCTGGCTTCTGAAAAGGATCCCACTGCTGTGTCTGTGGCTCTAACAGTGAATGCGTGTTTTGTCTCCAGCTCGTAGTCCAGCTGACCCGTGACAGTAAGGACACCAGTTTTGAAGTCGGTGCTGAAGAGTTTCAGGGAGTCTTCTTCCACGATGTTGTAGATGAGGCGCAAGCCTTCAGGGCTGCGAGCCTGTATGTGGAGGATAGATGTATACAGCGGGATGTTTTCTGGCACCTTCACTCGGTAGTACAAACTTTGGAACAGAGGGTTGGACTTGTTCCTCACACTGATCACAACCTCCTCTTCAGCATGGAGGGGAGGCTCACCTTTGTCCTTAGCAATGACTCGGAGGTTGTATTTGTTTAAAGCTTGATAATCAAGAGGCTTCTTAAGTGAGATGTCTCCTAGGTAGGGGTCAATCCAAAAATATTTGTAGTCCTCTGCAAATGAGTAGGTAATGGCTCCGTTATCCCCTATGTCTTTGTCTGTGGCTGACACCTGAAAAAGTACATCACCTGGCTCTGTGCCGTCCTGCACCGAGGTGTAATATGGCACGTTCTCAAACTGCGGTGGATTGTCATTGACATCCTCTACATAAACCTTAACCGTGGCTTGGGACACCCTTGGTGGTTTCCTGTTGTCCTTCACTTCCACAGCTACCTCGTGCACATCTTGTGTTTCACGGTCAAATTTCACACCCTTGGTCTGGAGCACTCCAGATGCCTGGATCATTTTGAATCTTTCCTTTCCATTCAGAAGGGAATAGAAAAGTGGTTCATTTAGCTGATATCCCTTGACCCCAAGAACAGTGAGAGTCTTCTCATCTGTAGAGTTCTCCACCACAGTTGCTGTATACACATCTTGATCAAATTTTAAGCCAGTACCTTGTGCTTGAGTTAAATTTAGCTTAACCAGAGAAGTACTCTTATATAAACCATCACCAGCTCTTACTGTAAGTTCACGGTAGCTTCTCAGGCCAGTAGCATTAAGAATGGAGATGAGACCAGTGAGTGGGTGAATAGAGAAGGCATTATCAAGGTTCCCTTCCACGATGCTGTAGGTGACCTCCGAATCTGCGTCTTTTGCCTGCACTGACAAAAGCTCCATCCCTGGGTGGGCAGGTAGCAATACAGAAAGCTCATAAGTGTCTTTCAAAAAGACTGGAGGTGAATCATTCACATCTTTAACATGGATTGTGACTTTGGCTGGCTTGGATGCAAATAAGCTGGGACTTCCACTGTCGTGTGCATGTACGCTGAAGTGGAAAACTGGGGTGAGCTCATAGTCTATATCCGCACGACTGGTAAGCGTCCCTGTGCTGGGATCTACTGCGAAATATTTCAGTGCCTCTGGTTCCAAAATCTCATAGACCAGAAGACCATTGGAGTCTTGATCAGCATCTGTTGCGTGGGTCACAAGGGGAGCGTTGCTTTCATCCAGAACCATGCTTTGTGATGGAGCATTCTCCATGATCCAGCCCACAAAGGAAGGCTTGACGAAGATGGGCACGTTGTCGTTCTCATCTATGACATAGATAAGTACCATTGTGTCCATAAATGCTCCAGCCATGTTGGTGCCACGGACTTTCAACTGGTAAAAAGATACCTGCTCAAAATCTAAGCTCTTCTGAGTGGAAATAAGGCCCGACTGATAGTTCATGGAGAACACTCCATCTCCATTTCCATCTTTTATTTCATAGCTGACTGGTGACACACTTGTGGCTGAAACCTGGATCAGAGGAGAGCCAACGGCCGTGGATTCACTGATCTCTGTGATGTATTCAGCCTCAGGAAATTTTGGAGGGGTTCGATCAGAGGGTCTAATGCGGACGTGTACTGTAGCAGAATCTTTAAGCTGGGGGAACCCCTGATCTTCTGCCTTTACAATAAGAGTAAATCGCTCCTGCCTGGATGGGTCCAGTTTCTGGGCAACAGTAATAATTCCAGAATATGCATCGATGCTGAAGAAACCTTCCCCATTACCTGCAAGAAGAGAAATTACAAAGTGAAGAATGCAAACACCATATTGGTTTGCATTTTCTGAACCTCTTTTCCATAGATACTCCAGATTTCAGACCTAATTAACCTCTGTTTCTTTTATTGAGAGACAACAATCTTCATTAATTTCTAAATAATTTTAATTCTAAGAACAATGAACCCATTGAGATCTACAAGCTAATTTTTAAATCAATCAAAATGTAAATTAGAGATAAATACCCTTCTAATTTGAGCATATTAGTGGTGGCAGAGCATGTGCTTGAAGCTTTTGCCTCGTGTGCAGAAGATGGTAGCACAGAGTCTACTAGTTGCTTCAAGCCCTGTCATGCTTATAATTACCAATACTTCAGGAGCAATTAAATTCCTCAGTCCTTGATCTAAATTGCAGTGAGAAAGATGGGGCAAAGGATGGCTTGTCTCCTGCAAAGGATTTACCTCCTAAATAGGCAATGTGGCACAGCCATAAATATTAAGTTTTACCCTTTAAAGTGAATGATGAAATAATTGCCCACTGAGATTGTATGACCCCAAAAGACCATCAACCAATGCTGAGAGGGTGCTTGCCTTTCCTCAAGGATGTATTTCTTAGTAGAACTGGTGGAAGTGATGATGACTGCTGTGGGAATGGGAGGACCTTTGCCTAACAGCTGGACAGGAATCCCTCTCACAGTTCCCATCGATGGGAAGAGCAGATTTAAGTTGATCTAACTTGTCCAGTCACATTTTTTCTTAGACTAGTGACTCAACATTTAACTATCTTCCTAAGGAAGGATGCTTTTTCAGTAATATGGAAATTACCTGTTTGCTCTAGATTTCCTCTGGATAGGAAAAAAAAAAATCACATTTTAGCAATGTGCTGCCTTTACTGATCTTTGCAAAAGCTAAAGGAAGCTGGTCATCCATCTGGCCACCAACTAGAACATAGAAATGCAGGCATGTTCATAGCCAAAATCATCTTGTTGCATGGCTCTCACCTGCCTGAAGGGAATAGTGGATTTCAGCATTGGCTCCTTGGTCCTGATCAAGGGCTCTGACTTGTATAACCTCGGTGCTCACGACTGCTGAGTCCAGAACTTCTGCTTCGTAATGGATGCTGCTGAACTGTGGAGGGTGAAGGTTGCAGTTCTCCACGTGAATGATGACCCGAACAAAGTTCCTCTTGATGGGGACCTCCTGGTCCCGAACCTGAATGACAGAGGAAGAGAAGGTACGGTCACACCAGGGAGCAGTCAGCCTTTCCTGCACCAGGCTTCCAGTAACTCATCAGGACTCTTAGAGAGGGTAATCAATGGTACCAACCCCTTGGGTGGGAATGAGCCTGAAAGTTTCAGCACCAAAGCTCAGCCTTGGACTTGAAATCAAACATTAACAATTATTCACTGTGCTTTCTTGTATAAGAATTCAGTGGCCCTCCAGTGAAATTGGCAGGTGATAGGTTCAACACATGGTTAGAGGAAAGCAGGGTGTTACCCAGATTTATCCAGAATGGTTATATAGTAAAGGTTAAGATCCTGCTTTCCTTTACTCTGTTGTTCCAGATAAAACCTCCTTCAAAGACTAAAATCAGTCTGAATTTTTCCAGTGACCCATATATCCCAGAGAAGTTGATGGACTTGGCAGAGTTTGGTTAGGACTCACCATCACTGTTAGGGTGTGTTGTGGCATAGGCTGGGAACTGAAGCCTTCTGCTGTTGTGAGGACCCCGCTGCTTGGATCCAGCTGGAAAAGTCTTGTGCTTTTGGGGTCCACGCTGCCATGGATGGTGTAGATGAGCCCCTTGCCTTTGTCCTTGTCTGTTGCACTGACTTGAAGGATTTCCCTCCCTGAGGGGGTATCTTCAGGAATGCTCACCTCGTAATGGCTCTCCAGGAACTGGGGACGGTGCTGGTTGATATCAATCACGTGGATAAAGGCCTGTGGGGGAGATAGTGCAGTGAGGGCAGCAGAGATGTGGGAGCAACCTGACTTATGCAGCCATGTAAAATCTCAGCTACCAACCCCTCCTGAGTGTAACAACGCTCTGAGCCCTATAAGTGTCACAGCTCCAACTCTTGGGGCTTTGCCATCCATGGTGACTGGGAACCCTTTTGTCCTTCTCCCCGAGGAACTCCTGTGGTCCCTGCCCTTAGTGATTTTCAGTTTGCTTCCTCTCATTTCTTTTTTTAATCTCTCCAATCTGGCAACCCATTCAGACTGAACGTGCCTGCACTTGGCACACGGGGAAACTGTCACAGCCTGCTGCGAAAAGCAGCAGTGGCTCAGCCGTGGTGCCAGCTTTGCTGGCTGGTGCCTCCACAACCAGCCCTCATTAATTACACGCCAAAAAGCTGACAGAGAGGGGATGTTTGGTAAAGGAAGGGAGTGGCTGGCCTATCTCAAGAGCAGCACATGCGCGGAGAAATTATGCAGAAGCGAAGTCTGTGGTCTACACTTTTTAGCTCAGTCTTCCCATCTTCCCCACTGCATTTATCAGCAAACCCCTGTGAATGGGCTGCCTGAATCCTGCCTTCAATGTCACCTAGTTTCTTTTGTTTGGTCTCCTGCCCTGACTGTCCTGACCCCCCTACTGATGTGCTGACTGCATCTTAGGAAGTCCCAACCAAGTGTAATAATTTGCTTCCTTTAGCAATCCTGAACATGCCATGGGTGTTTTGCACAAGCAGGTTTTTTGACATCTGCTAGCAGCCTTGAGTGCCAAAATAAACGTAGGGATGAGATGCAAGGTGGCAGGGAATGCACACCAGGCAAGGTGGGGCTTTATTTGTTTATTTGGAACAATACTTGAAGATAGCTGAGACAGATAGCCATCCGTTAGCATTGCCTTTCACAGGAATGGCAGTGTTCTTCACTCATCATCCCCCACAAACCTCCGCAGTGAATTTCCCACGATAAGCGTCACTGATGCGTGACTCACGCTCTAGGTCTTCCTGTGTAGTGAGGGTTGGATTTTTGGCTGCTTCTTATGTGTGGAAAAAAGGGTTAGTGAAAGATCAAGCCCTGAACACCCCTCCTGAGGGTAGGTAAAGATGGGCAAATCTCAGTAGCCATTTTGACTAAGGCCCGGGGCCATGCCTGAGAGCAGCTTGCCTCCTTTCACCGGTGCTTGCTTTTCATGTGGCAACACAGAGGGCACAGCATTTCTGCCCCACAGACTTCGGTGCTGGTGTGTTATCAGTTCTCCATGCACTCGGAGAAGCACAGGGCAGTGCCTCATCTCACCTCTTGCGGATACATCTGTGCTGGCTTTACATAGGCTAGCAAGTCCAGGAATAACCCATGGCATGGTACCGTGGACCCAAACCTGATCTAACCGTGTGTGTGTTTCCCTTATACCTTAGTGTGTTGCCCCAGCAATGTTGTAGTTCATCCTGAGCAGCTGAGAGCAAGTTGAGATCTGAGAGCATGAACTGCCACCCCAGTTGGCTGGTGGTGTAGGTGTGTCCTTGTGATCAACGAGGAAAGCCCCAAGCTTTCCTAGACCATTTGTGTTTCCAACAACATAAAAAAACCAAAAAAACCTTAGCTTAGGAAAGACTTGGACTACTGTGTAAAGTAAGATCACAGAGTAAGGAGATTCTTGTGCCTGGCACCTGAGCTCAGTGGGGTCAGAAGGTTCCCTTTGGCATATACTCACTCTGGACGGTGTCTCTACTACAGAAAAAAGCATTACCTGTGTTTTTATGGTAGTGGACCCATCAGTGACCTCTACTGTCAGGTTATAGCTTGACTTCTTCCTCGCATCGAGGGGTCTTGCAATGACCATGCTGCCTGTGCTCTTTTCAATGTCAAAATCCATGTCATCGTCACCACCTGGGATAAGGGAGACATGAGAAAAGGAAATGTGGGGACAGTTAGATTTTGTCTGGATCAAGCTGCAGGTGCTGGCAGCCTCTGCAGGGGAAGGAATTCCAGGAGCTGCCTGGAGATATGGGGCCTCCAGGCACCGTACACAAACCACAGGAACTCATGCCCAGCCACAGATACGTGGAGTGCCAGGCAATACACCTTGAATGGGGATGTGTAGGCACTCACTCTAGCTGTTCCTCTTTGGCCACAGCTAGACTGGGGGACAGTGCCATAGGTGAGGTTTCCCCCAGATCTAGAAACTCAATACAAAATGTGCTAGATGGACATAGGAGACAGGGAAGACATGGAGAAGCTGGACAAAGGTAGGTCACAGATGGTGACAAAGGAGTATGAAAGGGAAGATGAGGAGGAGGAGAGAAAGGGAAAGGATGCACATATGCATATGATGTCCTGGCTAGACTTGCAACAGGCAGGTTTGAGCATTGATTCATGTGCACAAGGTCTCCAGCTATGCAGCATCACAGGCTTAGCATGGATCGGTGACCAGCAGGGCTGGGCAACACTCTTGCTGGCTTCCAACTCAAGGTCACGCTGTGGGCATATCAGCAGTGGTCTTTATTGCCACGGTTGGGGGCCTGTGAGCTACCTGAAGAAGCCCAATAGTTGAACAGTTGAGAAGGCAGACGGTGCTTCCAGGGTGAGCAGAACCTGTTGCCTCCAGCCCAGATGGCTGCGTGGGGCAGGGAACCGCAGGCCTGAGCAGCTCGGCAGCAGAAGGCTGTCCCTCACCCTACTGCTGTTCAGCCCTGGCGTGGCAGCTCCTTTCTCATGCCTCACTTGCTGGTGTCCTGTTAGTTCTCTATCACATGTGAAACACTACTACAATGTCCTGAGCTACGGACAGATAGAAGCAGTTTTCTGTCATTTGTCCCAGGCCCCAACTTTTCCCTTCGCAGCTACTGGATATTCTGGATTCTGCTTTATTCTCTTACCAGCTGGGAAAATCTTGGCTGGTTGTTAAATGATGCATCTTCTGTTGTGGGAGAAAGGCAGTGGTTGCCAGCCATCTGGACCACTACTTTTCTGCTGGGAAGGAGACATAAAGAAGCAGAGACAGAGGAAAAGAGAGAGCCATGGACGCTTATCACTGAGAAAGGAGAGAAGGGCTCCCTTAGCATGGTGCCAAAAGGAAGGAGGAAGCCCAGGAAAGGAAAGAGATGAAGAAAGATGCTGCTTTGTCAGAGTTTTTGCAGACACCATCAACCCCAGTGACAGAGCCTTTGTGCAGTGGGAAAGAGGGATTTTTGAATGAGGTGCTGAAGGCTCCTGGATCTCTGTATCACCCACTTCATTGCCAGCTACCGTGATGCTTTACTTCCCTAGCAGGGAAAATGAAATTCTGTCCTCTTCCACCAGTATAGAAACCAAGAGTAGCAGTTGGTGCACTAGAAACTGGTGAAGTTGAGGTCAAGCACACTGGCAGGAGCTCAGTAGGGAAATGGTGGGATAACATTCAGAGGAATATACCATTAATGCTGCAAACCCAAGCAGACACTACTAATGCCACATAAACCTTGCACTGATATTGTCTGCTCCTCGTAGCATTGTATCTCTTGTTGCTTAATTGTATTTATACACCATTATCCCTGCCCTAGCATAGTAACGGGAAAAACTATTCACTCACCCAATTAAGGCTTTGTCTGACGAGGGCAAGCCCTGCAGGCAGTGTCAGGGAAAGGCTGTGCAAGGCAGATTGGGGCACCACTTCAAAACCCCAAATTACATGAGCACAATTTGCCCTTGTTCGTAGGACCAGTTCTGCACACGTGCTGCCTGACGAGTCCCCTGGGGTGACAGCCCACGTCCCCTCTGCCCTGGCACTCTGTATGTCTAGAGGAAGCCCTAGAGCTTCTTCACTTTTTATGTCTAAGTCATCCTTGGGATGCTGAGTTGGAAGGGAGAGTCCCACCAGTCAGGTCAGACCAGCTCTTTGAAGAATCCTTCCCTCTCAGCTCCCTGTTAGGACCATGGGCTCGGCAGGGAGGGAGCGATGGGGGGTTGTCTACAAGACCCAGCCAGACACCTGGATCCTCACAGGCTGCTTTACCACAACCAACAGTGCCACTCGATTCCCAGGAGGAGCTGGGGCTAGCATGCCCTGCCTTTCACACCACATCGGAGAACGCCTCAAACACCGGCAAGTCCCAGAATGTCATTTAAAAAAGCGTGTTAGATAATTGCGTTTGGCACTGGAGCCCTTGGACGGGCAGCTTTGTCTATTGCTGTTTAAGCCTTTTGGTGTCTGTGAGAAAGCTTTCCCTGTAGCTCACCTACACCTAAAGCAAACAACTTCATTAGCTCAGGCATGCGAGTGCTGACAGCCAAGGGAGCTGGGGCAAGCGCTCCCAGACACCGCTGCCCTGCTTTAATTTCTGTGTCTCACCTGTGATATTAAACCACACTTGGCTGGGGCCCATTTCGATGCTGATCACTCCCACCATATGGTTTACGGGATCTGTTTCCATCACAGCAAAGTTAAAATGGGGTTCATCAAAAGCCAGTGGCTCTGAGGAAGGGCCGGGCCGGGTGACCCAGCTGATGTGAAGTCTCACGTGGGAGGAAAGTGGTGGGCTGCCGCCGTCTGTTGCCTTGACCTGCCAGGAAACGCACGTGCAGTCAAGGGGAAGGCTGATTTAGCCCATGGGAGCCCCATGGGAAGCTGCTTCTCCCACCCATCCACCCACCAGGAGTTTCAGGTCCGAGTGCACCCAAAACCCCACAAAACAAATCTTGACCCAGTGGCTAGTGCTCTGGCTGTTTTCAAGATAGAGCCATGCAACCCAAATTCCTCTTGACCGTCAAGGAAATCTGCCAAGCTCAATCCACAGCAGAGACCTGGATCTAAAGCCTTGTTTCAAGGACCCACATAGTGTGGGAGAGCTTCAAATCTGTGTCCAAGACCCATAGCCTGTTCAGACTGCCAAATGGAGGTACCACAGAAGCCCAAAGACTGTTCAGGTTCAGGTCCATGTCCATATGGGACCTTGGATCACTGTATTCATCTCTGAGAGTGGGTTGGACAGTTAATTTTAAATTTGTCCTTCATTTTTAATATCTTCTTACTTTCTACGTTTCCCATCATTCCCTCCCAGTTTCTCTCCCTGTAACCCAGGTCTGTGTCACTCAAGCTGTGCTCCCACTGCTGCGTTCTCTCCATCTCTTTCTTTCTTTTATCTTTTCTTTTTCTGCAGCCTTTCCTCTCTTTCCCTCTCCACCCATCTCTTCCCATTGGCGCTCTCTCTTTCCCTCTCCTCTCACCGTGAGTATGTTGTATTCGGAGGCAGGGAAAGCTTTTCTGGAGAACACCATGCCAGTTGTGGGGTTGATGGTGAATATCCCTTCCTCCTCCTCCTCGATGGTGTAGGTGATCTGGCTGTTCTGGCCCTGGTCACGGTCTGAAGCAATCAGCCTGTAGACCGGCAGTGGCATCTCTGAGGCATCTCTCTCGGGGAGCTGCACCATGAAGAGTTTGTGGGGGAAGGTGGGAGGACTGTCGTTGGCATCCAGGACTTGTATCACAACTCTGCTGGTGGACTTCAGGGCTGGCTCTCCGTTGTCAGAAACAGCCACCTGCCAGCAAGCAAAGGGAGTAGGTGACACAGCTGCTTGTTGTGACCCCAGACGTGAACAGCCAGCCTTCATCCTGATGGGCAACAACTAAACTAGGGGTTCTGTGTGGATCTGCATTTGCAGCTTGACAGCTTCGGAGATGTTGCTCCTCTCCATAGGGTGAAATCTGAAGGCTCTAGGTGGCACCATGCAAGGCTTGTGCACGCACAGGGAGACATGCCTGCAGTTGCTCAGGGCGGTGGGTCAGATCCCACCACGAGGTCAGACTGTTGGTCCTTTGGGGTCACACAACTGAAAAATTTTGCATTGCAGCAGCTTAGCAAGTTCTCCCCCGTCCCCACTTGGCTGTGCCTGTGCATGCTCCCAGCATGTTGCATTGCAGGGAGAAATGGATTATCCTCTGCCTCCCTGATAGACTGCAACACCTCAAGATCCCTCTAATATAAATACACATAGCTTGGAGCAGCTAATGATGGGGGCAGGTAACACAAAGCTACACAGCAACGTCTGATACAATGAGATAAACCAGGGTGGATTTCTCTGGCTTGCTCTTTCCCCCATAACTTATTATCCATCCTGCTAGAGGACAATTCCAGTCCTCTTCCTTGCATTCCCACAGCTTCCAGAATAGGCCTTTAGCTCCAGTCTTCAGTAAGGAAATAATAAACCCCGCAGTACTGCTGCAGCTGTCTCTTAGGGCAACATACACCATTTAATTAAGTTTCCCAGCAGTTGGGAGCTGATGGGATGAGATTCTTTCTCTGTGCTCCAACTTGCAAGCAAAGCTCTTTGAGGACTTAATACACTTGTAGGTAAATAAAGCTAATTACAATCATCATTACCCACCTCTAGGATATGTTCAGCCTTGTATTCTCGATCCAGCTGCCGTGAAGTCGTAGAAATCAGACCTGCCAAGAAAGAAACCCTTTGAGCTCCGAGACTCAGCATCCAAGGAAAGCCAGGGCAGATCAAATCCCCGTGTGCCCCACGTTGGCCTGTCCACCCATCCTGTTTCAGCTTCCCCTTGCCATCAGAGGAGAAAGAGCGATACCCCCAGAGGGCAAGTTGTCCACTTCCAGTGGGAATCCCTGTGCGGAGGTGCTGCTCTCTCTCCTCTGATTACAGAGACCAGGGAGGAGGGGGGACACCTCCCAGATGCCGACCTCGGTTGAGGGTTGTCAAGGCATTTGGTGAGAAAGGCTGCAGGACTGTGAAAACAAAACTTATCTTATGCCTCTAAGTAAGAAACGTTCTGCATGCGCTGGCACAAGTCTGGCCTCTTAACAAGTCTCGACTCCTATTTTCCCTGTGTTCAACCTTGCTCTTTGTAATTTACAGTGTTTTGACAAAAGTTTTGCCTTCTGTCTTGGGAAATACCCTCTCTGCTACCGCTAGAACAAATACATACAGGCTAAAAATAAGGTACACAGTCAATAACAACGTTGATATATTATTTAAGCCTTGCTGAGAGACAAGGGGAATCCTCGAACAATTGGAAGATTTGAGGGATTTCTGAAAAATACACACTAGTTATCTGCAGGGAATAGGTTGGATGCGGGAGGGAGGAACTGTGGCTACAACAAACTAGAGTTTAAACAAAATAATCGTAATTATCTCTTTTTGGCCTGTCAATGACTAAGCTGAGTAGATGCAAGTGGGGGAACGATGGAGCTGAGGCTTGTGTTTCCACGTCTGGTTTGATAGGAGTCCTTATCGAGTGTCTTGACTCTTCACCTTTGGGGAAAAGCAGCTCTAGACCGTTTTCACAACTGCTTTACAGATGATGGAAATTGTATATACTGCATGATTTTCTGACAGTCGTTGAGTCTGACACCTGGGAGTGTTTTTGTCCCTTCCCTGCATCTCCTGCTCCCAGCGGTGACTGTTGTTGTGGTGTTTATTCCTCGCAAAGGGAAGTCCTGCTTCCTTGCACAAATGAAAGGCAGGGGGAATTCTTCTCCTGACCCCCACAAGCAGGGATACGGGATCGTGCTACTCTGGGAAACACTTCCCGTGGGAGGCAGCGTGCATTTGCCGTGGTGTGAGCACCGTGCACTTGTGCATCCTGAAAGACTTGTAAATCAGAGTTGCGCGAACCCATCTCAACTCTCATTTCTGGTCCAAAGCCAAAAAAGTTTTAATTAATAGTATTGTTTTCAGTTGTATCACACTTCTTTGGTGCATTGCTGTCTGAGCATGATAGGCAGGAGAAAATTTGAAATGGCTGCAGGAAACACTGGGCAGCTGAAGGAGGGAGCGTGGAGCAGCTGCTTGGAACAGGGCTATCGTAAACCTTTTCCACTTGTTCTCTGGGATTATTCATATTTGGCACCAGCCGCTGCGCTAAACATTTATTTGATGCCTTTACAATCATAAATCAACACTACTTAATGTGTTATGACATGATGATTTGAAAGACTCTGCATGTATGTAATGGATATTTTTTTTTCTTTCTTCCTATTCTTCCTCTTGACGTCTCGGCAGGTGAAGAGGACTCAGCAGTGACCTGAGAGCACACTGGCTGAGGACCTTTTGAATCCCTCTCAGGCTTGTGGGAGGCTGTAGGGTTCCAATAGCCGCAAAACTCTTGATATGCATGGAATATCAAGATGCAAGGAATTGCAGCACTGATTCACTGAGATCTCTGATGCTCCTGTCCATGTTGCCAACGGGCTGGATAGGACGGGGGGGCAAAGCCTAAAACTCCAACTACCTCAGGGAATGGTTCATAATTTTGGCCTAACAGTCCCATAGGACACATAGCTAGATATTGACAGCGGAGCCACCCAATACCTGTGCGTACACTGGGGATATTTCTAGTCTATTGGGTTGCAAAATTCAGTTGCAACAGACTAATACCTTGTTTGCATTTGGTTGCTGCATGCCAGCTGATGGAAGGTAACTTAAACCACTCTGAAATGATTATTTGAACTTGCCTGGTCACACCCTGAAATTCTTTTGTGACCTAATGATAAAAATGAAAGAAAACAGGATCATAGCTGAGCTTTCTAGAGCTGGAGAAGAAGGACTGTAGTGAAGGCAGGTGAACTGGAACTTAATGACTGTTTGAATGTCTGTATCACAGAAGATGCTTAGATCTCCTGGGGAGTAAGAGCTGACTCCACTCTCTGTCACTGCCCTGTACCATATCCCACACCTGTACCATATCCCAGCTGGGACCCTTAATGGATGACATTTTTGGGTTTAGCTTCATACGTGTTGAGTCACAAGTCAAAGGGTTGGCTTCTCCTCCTGACCCCAGGCAAAGTCCTTCTGCCCCTTACCCTGCGCTCCCTGTTCCCCTCTCCGGAGCCAGTTACTGCTCTGCCTTGGGATCAGAAAGCTCTTGTGGTTAACGGTTAATCACCCTGATTCCCATACGGAGCCGTGGTGCTGTGTGGCTGCCAAGAGGCACAAACTGCCAGCGGTGTTCACACGGCAGCTGAGCATCCAGAGACGGGGAGACGGGGATCGGACGTGGTGCTCGAGACAAGCCAGCTGGAATTAATGCATATTTTTTATTTGTTGCTACTTGGTTATACACCCTGTGAAGCCGGAGGGCTAAAATGGAAGTGGAAACTGTTATTAAAGGGCAACTGCTGTCAGCTTTCGTGGCCTGGGGAAACAGTTCCTCGGTTCTTTCTGCTGCCCCCCACAAGGACCCAGGAAGGGCACATTTAGTTTTTAATGAGAGTATTTTGCGTGTGCATGTGTGTGGGTTATCAGGGCATCCCTGCTCCTCCGGGAAACGCCAGCCAGCCCATCCCAGGGGGCTTGGGATCGAGTGGGTTGTCTTTTATTTGTGTACTTGTATGGGGCCCTAAAGTTTTCTGCCGAGTCCTACAGAGACTGAACAAAACTGTCAGAGGTCCTAATTGCACTTGGCCAATTAGCCAAGCTCTGCATTCACCCAGAGATCCAGAAACGATCCCTTCTGTTGGTTGCACACAAGCTTTGCTCTTGCAGCCTATCTACACACAGCAACGGGAAAGGGTTGCCTGTAATTCTCCTGCTTGCTGCCTGGAAAGGGGAGAGAGAAAGCTGGTCGTGTTGAAACAGGAGCAGCAAAATTAACAGTGCATTGTTGTCAGGGAAAAAAAAAAATAATAATAACTTCTGCTGGCAAGAGCAGGGCTGGGGTGGAGGTTGCTGGCCCCCTGCCCTTGCTGTAGGGAGGAAAATCTAAGATAGTGAAAATAGCCAGAATCAGGTTTGCAGGCACTGGGACTTTCAAAAGAGCCCAAGAAGGGAAGAGGTTGTTCTCCTGAAGTCCTCTTTCTGTTGTCTCACTCTTGCTTCCATTTCACCTTCTCTTTTCTTCTCCTCCTACCACCTCCTCTCTTTTTCTCACCCTGCTTTGCACTGCTCCATCTCAGCTGGAGGTACGTTGGCTTGGGGAGCCGCAATGCAACCATCCCTCAGATTTACAGAGCAGGCTGTGTCTGCATGTCCTTCCACACAGAGAAATTCAGGGAACCACAGGCATCCTGGGGAAACCCGTGGACACTGACACAGCAGGAGAAGCACCAGAAGAGCAAGCACTAGGTAAGAGCTGGAGGTGAACAGTCCAAGTTAAAAGGATTCTCCAAACAGCCTTCCAGTGGGATGCATGGCTTTGTCCTGACTCTTCCTGGGACAGCCTCCCAATTCCTCCCAGTCCTGTCTGAACTGGAACCCACTTCAGATCAGGGACTGCAAAACCTGCGCAAAACAAGCTGAAAACCTTTCCAGCAAAAGAAAACCCCAAACCCTACTATCTCTCCACGTATATCTATCTCTCTGTCTCGCACAAACACTGCTCTGCACCAGCTGCCAGGCTGGGCTGGAGAGATTCCATCGCCGATGGCAGAAAGCTTTCATCTCACTGCGCAGTTTTATTCTCTCTTCTCATTAGCCTTTCATTTATTTTCCCTCTTTTTTTTTTTTTTGTTTCTCTCCACCCTCTTTAGAGAACTGAGAGCTGGAAGAGCTTAGAGCCCTTCTGTGGTAGTTCAGGGATGCTGGAGCAACCAAGTCCTACTGAGGGACAGTTATCACAGCTGTTTCTGTCTTCTTGCAAGGCCTCAGGAGGAGAAGTCTGGCTATGTCTCCACTGGCCAAATCACTCCTGTGTGAGATACTGGATCAAACACACAAACCCACTCCATGATCAGAAATAGGTTACTTGCAATAGTGTGCCACTGTGCTGTGAATAATCATCCAGGGCTTTTGTGCAGGGTTATTCTGGCTGTAGACGTGCCTGTTGTAACCATAAATCAGGACCTTAATTCCTATTAGAGCACGGGATGAGAACAAGCTTCCTTCTTCTCCTCTCCCTCTGCCAAGGGGCTCCTACCAGGACTGTCCTGCCAGACTGACTTCTGGCCCTCTCGTGCTCTGGCTTTGTTCAGTGCCACCGTGACTCATTTGTCCTTTGATGCCAGTGTGGGATAGGAGAAGAGGAGAGGTCTCCATCACGGTCTTTTCTGTGTGTAGGAGTCTCTGGGTGCTAGAGGAACTCCTGACACATGCAGATTATCCCATCCTTTGCACAAATTATGTGACTAAGAGTAGCATTCTCTGTGGTTTCCTCCTGAAACTTCAGTGTTTATCATTGAATAATGTGACAGAGACTCAGCTTCACCACAGATCAGCAGCTCTGCCTACTCAAACTCTTTTGCTATCGTAGGATTTGGGATTGACCATGGAAGGAGCACTGGCAATCTGGATCATATAGATCTCTGGCACTTCAAGAACTAAAATATTTCTGGGTCTTCTTGTGATCATTTCCTCTAGGCAGTGAAAGAAGAGATGCATTTATTGCATTTCAAAAACAAAGGACATGTCCTAACTAAAAATCCAGAATAAACATTAGTGGTCTAGTAGCACTGTAGTGCTCAGATACTTGCAGTGTTTTCTCTCATCTCCTGTTCAAATGTAAGTAATTGGATTTACATTGCACTGGGATAACCCTTTTTTGAATGCAACCCTGCACTGATGTGAATGACCAGGAGCTGAAAGACCAGCATTTCATCTTCCAATGCTGCATTACCACACTGAGACCAAAGATTGTATTTTTATTCTGTGTAACAGACCAACTAGCATGCCCTTGTCTGCAGAATGAAAATATCACAAGGTTTTGCAATAAGCTGCCTACAGCCCTGAAATTTAGACAAGCTGAGATATTCTTTCTGGCAGTAGTAGCAGATGACTTCTCTTTAGATACTGTAAGCATGAGGATATAAACTGCTCAGTTTCTGCCAATGTTTGCAGATAATTATTTGCTTTTTTTGGTGACATGCAAGTAAAACAACGGATAACTGAATCCTCATCAGGCTTGGAAGCAGGTCCTTAAACAACCTCCAGGCTCAGGGTTTAAAGAAGAGACTTCCAGCAACTGTCCAAGAGATAAGATCAGCTCATGGGTTTTCTACAGGACTAACAAACTTATCACTCTTCACATGCAAATTACCTGACTGTAGATAGTGATGGATAGGAGATGACTCATACCCGAGAGGGCTTTTTTTGTCTAAGGTGGGAATTAAAGGGTTGGCTTAGAGGTGAGATGTCTCATTAGCAAAAGTTCAGATTTTGCCCCTCTCACTTGTTTTACCATAAAACATGACCGCCTTGGAGCATGGCTTTGGAGGGCTGCGCTCATGCTGGGGTGAAAGCTTTGCCTGCAGCATGGAGAAGGCTGAATTTCCTGCAGGGAAAGCAAGCTGGTGCTCAGCAGATGAGGGGAGCTAGACTGCTGTCCTGATAGCTGTTTCTGGTCCACAGGAAAGGCAGCGGTCATTTCTGGCAGTTAAAAGGCAGGCTGTTTCTAGTCCCATCCAAAAGGCAGTGATCTTCTAAAATAGGGCTTCTGAAGGCACCTCTCCATGGAGCCCAGCATTTGTGCAAGCTGTCCGTGGGGCTGAGTTGTGCACGGTTGTTTGGATGATGTGGGAAAGCTGGATACAGAGCAATGCCCTGACCTGGCTACAAAGCTTCTGACAGTGGAGATAGCTACAGCTGGGGGTAGCACTGGTCACAGTTGGCTGGCACCTCCACTTGTGGTGCTACATAGAGACACCCTATGAATCTCTTGCAACCAGAAGGATTTCAGAGTTTCAGTGTCACAATTTCCTTCTAAACATCCCCCTCCTAACCAGCTGTAGAGGACTGCCAGAGAGCCATCACACCACAGGTAACAAGTAATTGAGCCTTTGCTAAAAGACTTGATTAGCCTTTTTCAATACATCCAGCCCCTTTCTCATCTGAGAACAGTCCTCTGTCCCGTTGCAGTAGTTGAACTGCTTTTATCATCCACAGGAGATCAAAGTCATGCAATTAATCCTCTCCCATACTCAGGCACTGTGCCCTCCCTTCCCTCCTCTCCCAGGAGCTGATGGAGTGAAGGGCTCGGCACAGCTTTCCTTGCCAGACTGGCCCAATGTCAGCTCTGCTGGGATAGTTTGAGGAGGCTGTTTACACAAAACATCAGCGGGTTTTTGATGGCTCTGAAAGATCTGGTAATTAATCCTCAGATGAAAGATACAGCCTAGGAAGATGGCAGAAGAGGCTTACTACACTTACTGCATTAATAGCACCGGAGAATGGGTGGAGCCTTTAAATGCAGTGGGATTCATTTTTATTAATCCTGCCTTGGTCTGTCTCAGGAACAGATAGTCACCTCCAGAAGGGTGTTTCCTGGCTCAGGCTCTGCAATATGGCAGTTGTTTATAAGGGGGAAGATTAAAAGCAACTGCTTGGTTCTGTTTAGGCTTTGAAAGTAGTGTATTTGTGTCATTCTAAGAGCCACCTAGATGCAAATCTAGGTTGAGGGTTTCAATCAGCCTCCCCACACAGCGTATTTGGAGACTGGAACTTTTGCTGCAGAAGGAAGTTGTGACAAAGGCAGCTGTGTGGGCTGTTTATATTGAATATGTAATATCCTCTGCACACTTGGAAGCCTCAAAAATAGATGCTGAGGTGGGTCAGTCTTACCTGTAATGAGGTTGATGGCGAAGAGTCCTTGAGGATTTCCGGTTAGGATGTGAAAAGTCAGTTTTCCCTCCGAGCTAGAGTCTGGATCTAAGGCATCAAGCTGAAGGACAGAAGTGTTTGGTGGGGAATTCTCCATCACAGAGGCATAGAAGACAGGTCTGGACATCTGAGGTGGGTTATCATTGGTATCGGTAACTTCAATATAAATTTCAGTCACAGAAGACAGAGGAATTGTTCCCAGGTCAAGAGCTAACACTGTCAGCCAGTAGTGAGATGTTCCTTCTCGGTCGAGTGGTCCTATGGTCCGGATGGTGCCTAGAAGAATGACAGAAAGTGCTTGTGAGGGATTTAAGCAATTCAGATAACTTTTTCCCTAATGCCAGGCTAGTCTGTGTCTCTAGTCTGCTTCCTGGTCTTTGCTGCAGATATAAACTGTGGCACTAACCTTGTATTGGTGTGAGATTGTGTGGAAGGTGAGGGTTTGCTTGTGCTAAGAGTAATTTAGTACACAAGTGAAAAGGAAGACCTCAGTATTTTCGGGGAGGACAGAGATTGATTTTCCATTATTTTAGATAGACGAACCCTGCTTGCCCCTCCTCAGATACAGGGATGCACATTGATTCCCTGCACAAGCAAGGAAGATTTGAATGCATGGAACTTTGTAAAGAGAGAGAATACAGAAATGCCCTGTTGGGTCAAAAAGTCAGGCCAAACACATCACGTAGCTTAAACGTTTAAGCTTTGCCATTAAACTACGCTGTCATTACCTGTGTCCTTTTCAATGTGGAAGACGGACAGGCCAGTGCCCTCTCGGAGGAAATATTGCACCTCTCCATCTTTCCCCTTATCGATATCTTTTGCTGTGACCATCATCACTGATGTGCCCTCAGGGCTGTTCTCCTGCACCCAGCCTTTGAAGACAAAGGAGGCAAAACGTGGTGGGTGCAAGTTTTCGTTGACATCAAGGATGTTCACTTCCAGGTGGCAAAGGGAAGAGCGAGAGAAGGGCTTCCCACCGTCACTGACCTGCACGGTTAGATTGTAAGAGTCCTTCTTCTCATAGTCCAGCTCCTTCTCCAACCGGAGAGCCCCGGTCAGCTTATCCACATGAAACATCATCTCCTCATCATTGATGAGGCTGTACCTCACCTCACCCCCAGATCCAGCATCTGGGTCAAAAGCCTCCAGAAACAGGAGAATGGTTCCCACGGGCAGGTCCTCTGGGACCTTCACACTGTTGAGGGCTGGGAGGCACTGAGGGGTGTTGTCATTTACATCCTCCAGAGTCACAATGAGATCCGTAACGGAGAACAGCTGGTAGCCTGTTTTGGGCTGGTCTCTAGCTTCTATTTTCAGCACATAGGAAGGCCACAATTCTCTGTCCAGGGCACCTGTAACTATCACTTCTCCAGTGATACTGTTAATGGAAAACCTATCAGTGGGAGTTAGGAGAGAATATTTTACTCTCCCATTGTCATCTGTATCAGCATCTTCTGCTTTCAGTTGAGCTATTGTTGTCCCTGTTGCTACATGTTCTGGTATTGCCACCCAGTAGGCACCTTGTGGGAATTTAGGAGTGTTATCATTGGTATCCAACACGTTCACAGCCAAGAGTTTCCAAGATGATTTTTGTGGTGTGCCAAGGTCATACACAGTAATGTTAAGTATGTAGAAGCTGGTTCTTTCATGATCTAGAGGAGAAAGGACTTGAAGGAGACCCAATTCCAGGTCAATGGTAAAGCAACTATCATCATTTCCATCTGAGATCACATAGACCAATTTTCCGTTAAAACCAGTATCAGGATCAATAGCTGAAAGGTCAGCAATAGTTGAGTTGACGGGAGCAGTCTCTATGATATCAATCGATCGTGGAAACCTGTCATCAAACTTTGGAGCATTATGGTTTATAAGGTGTAAGTTCAGAGATGTTTCATCATCCTGCCCGTGGACTTGAGACTGAGACTCAATGGAGTGTATGATGGTTTCTGTCAGTTGTTTCAAGACTCCAGTTTCCTCACACTGCATTTTGACGGGGAGACCTTGGCTGACCACAGTGATATTTACAGATATTGGCAAAGCGTAGTTCTCTCCATCTGTTGCAGTTATTTTCAAAGAGTAGAAAAGTGGTGGTTCAGAAGGAAGATCTCGCAGAGATATTCTAAGGGATATTACTCCAGAGATGGGATTCAGTTCAAAATGCTGTAATTCATTCCCAGACTTGATTTCGTATTTGACACGCTGCAGCTCATCACTGTCAATTGCGGAGACTGTGGCCACAGGATTCCCAACAGGAAAGTCTCGTGGGATGGTGCCACTGCAGCTCGCCTTCTCAAACACAGGTGCATTGTCATTGACATTGCTCAGCATGAGGGAGACGTACACCTCCGTTTCATGGCGGAAGGGTGAACCCCAGTCAGATGCCCAGACTCGCAGATGATACCATCTCTGCATCAACTCATAGTCCATTGACTTGGAGGTGGAAATGACGCCAGAATAGGGGTCAATGACAAAGGGAACCGATTTCTGGTTGGCTATGGTGTAGGTGACAAAGCCATTGTCTCCTTCATCTTCATCTGTAGCCCTTACTGTTAAGACGCTGGTACCAGGAGGAACGTTTTCATCAAAAGCCCCACGGTATGAAGACTGACTAAAACTTGGAGCGTGATTATTGCAGTCAGTGATGTCAATGACAACAGTTGTGGATATGTGACTGTTAACAGTTGTAACTTCAAGTTCAAAAAGAGACTGCTCATGGAAGTCCATTGCTCTGACTGTAGTTATCAGTCCAGTGTGAGGATTGATTTTAAAGCTTGTGCTGTCAGGAGTCGGTTTCAAAATATATTTAAGATTTGGGAAGACTGGTGTGATCTTCACCATAACAACTTGGCTTCCAGCTGGGGAAAATTCACTGAGCTGGACCCGGTACACTTCTTTCTCAAACCTGGCAGAAACATACTTGGAAGGAGGTATATGGATAACTTTAATAGGAGAGAACAGTGGTGGCTTGCCCTTGTCCTTGGCTTGCAGGCTGAGGTTGAAACCAAAGGGGTAAAGTAGCCAGTTGATCTCTTTGGTTGACACAATCATGAACTCAGTGCTCCCAAAGTAAGATTTGACAGCTTTGAAATGTCTTCCCGGATCTCCATCCACAAAGTCAACTGAATCTATCCCTGCTTCTGAGTCACCACTTTCTACAGACAGAGTTGCATAGAGAAAATCTTCGGCTGAGTCAGGTGGTGTCACCTTCACCGAGGTGATAGAGGGGGGTTTCCTGGCAGATGGCTCCACTTGGATCATGAGGCTAGCCAAATTCCCAAAGCCATTCCCCTCTGTGATCTTTCTCATTCTGTCCACAGCCAAGACCTGCAGATGGTGCCTGCCTCGATGGGTGCTGTTCAGCCTGCCTGTGGTCATAACTGCTCCTGTGGTGGGGTGGACGGTGAATAGGTTGGACTTGGTGTTGAGGGCATAGTAGAACTCAGCGTTCTGGCCGGCGTCAGCGTCAGTGGCACTGAGTGTGGTGACCACTGTTTTCAGAGGAGTGTCTTCTCTGATGGACACTTTGTAGGAGGGGGGTGAAAAGAGAGGTTTCAAGTCATTTCTGTCCAGAATGTGGATCAAGACTTTGGCCCAGGCTTCGTAGGCAAAGGTGCTCTCTGTGGCCTTGATTATTAACATATAACTGTCTTTGACCTCCCGGTTTAAAAGTGCTGTGTTGCTGCTCCTGGTTCTTATTCTCAGGAAACAAAAATCCCCAATCACGTGCTCCTCTGTTTTAAAGAGACCGGTGGTGTCTCCAGACACTATTCTGTATCTGATGTCCCACTCGGGGTCTGTCTTGTAAATACCCATTTTGACATAGCTCTCCACGTAGGTCTTAGGGGCTGAATTCTCATAGATGGTGGCATTGTAAAAGAAGTGGGTGAAGTGCAGAGGGGAAGTGCTGCCTTTCTCACAGCTTGCCTCGTGGACCACACAGTGCATCAGGAAAATGGTAAAACTCAGGAAGTGCCTCCTGGTAGTGACTTCCATGGTGTGGTGTCTCCTCGGGTCCTGCAGGTGTC
>JAHREE010000457.1:205145-230193 GCA_033628505.1 Tringa tobata
GGTAAATCCCTCCAACACACCTGAAAAACCCAAAGATTGTTTTTAAGTCGCTGCCAGGTGGGTGTTGCAAGGAGGGATGGGGAGAAGGGGGTGGGGGAAACCTGAATCTGCCCTCAGAGCAGCTGCGTGCGGAGAGGCACTTTGAAGGTGGTTGTTGTTGTTTGTGTTGGGGGAGCCCCCAGAAACCCCAGCTGCCGCCAACAAGCCCCGGGGTGCTCGGTGCTGTACAGGCACCGAGATGAAAAGGTGGTCCCTGTCCTGAAAAGGCAGGAGGCAGAGGAAAAGAGAGGGAGGCAGCAAGGAGAGACAGCAGCACAGGGAGACTAAACGTTGTACTGGAGCTTTGGGGGATTTTTCTTGGCAAAGAAAGAGCATCCTTGCCCTAGTCCCTCTCCCCATCCCACCTCCTCTTCCCCTCAACCTTCAGTAAATACTCATGTGCCCCCTTTAGATTGCAATGGGGTTTGAACAGATACGGGGGTAGGTCTCAATGTAGAAAACCATTGTTCAGGTTTAGGTGAAGTTTTTCCCCTGTGTGGTGCTTCTTTTTGCAGAAGAAATGGCCAGAAATCTTTTTTGTACAGTTTTAAGAAAACAAAACCAAGTGAAGAATTCGAAAACTGGATAATTTTAACTTCAAACAGTCTGAATAGGTGCCAGACTGCTCCCTTTGAGGGTCTGTGCAGGGGACAATAATGGAAGTGAGCACAGGGGCAGGCAGAGGAGAGAGACAGACCCTCTTAGCATCCTGCTTGAGGAGGAGTGGTCGGTGCAAACTCCTACTTTACCAATCGCTAACAAACCCCCCAGGGCAGCAGCCACACATACAGCTTCAACTGGAACTTGTCTCAAACTAAACACTATCAAATTAAATCACAGGACACCAATTCATGGGAAAATCCATGTGTTTCCATGGTGCAATGAGATGTGAAGAGGTTTACCCATGATATATTGAGCTATTTGGGGTAGTTGGTGGAGGCGAGTGAGAGCAATCTGGTAAATTCACCAGAAAATTGAGCTTTGAGGGCATCAGAATTGTTCAGCATTTTAGGCTAAATCTAGTGAACAGTTTGGACCAAGAATGAGAGATGAAATTTGCACGATGTGGTGAGACTGAGTGATGACCCTGGGGTCATCCCAGGACAGTGCTGGGTCGGGGGCTGATCTGCTAGCTTTTGTGCTACAAATGTTGACGTCGGGTGCTCTCCTCACAGCATCCTAACTTCACTTGGAAAATGACTTCGATGTCAAGCTCATCATGGCCTTCCAGAAATAGCTTGAACTGAATGAGAAGAGGGTATAAATCCAATGGGATTTACTATGTGTAGCTCGTCCATTTTCCCAGCTGGTCTAGTCAGGTGACTTGTAAGGGAACTTGCAGGGAAGTTTTGAGGATTAGTAGAAGTAATAGCACCTTGAAATTGCAAATCAGCTTCTCTTCTTTAAGATGTCTCATGAGAGGAGCCCAGGTGATCCGTCGGTAATGGCAATGGGAGGTGCATTTGGGAGGAATGAAAGGAAAAGTTCCTTCACGCAGCTGCGTCTCTCTGCAGCGTGGAAGGCGAGAAAATCAGGTATTGGTGGCTGGATTTCAATGGGCTGAGGCAGGGCTCCGAACAATACTAGTATTATATTTAGACATACCAAGCTACAAGTGAGCAAACCTCTGGCTTCAGGGCATCAGCTGATTGCTACAAGAACCAGCATTTCCCTGTGTTTGGAGCCTTTCACAACTGGCCGGGTGCCTTGCTCCTTTCGCCTGCATCTGGAGCACCGGGTGACCCTGGAGACGTTGGACTTGGGGACTTGGTCTCCAAGGTGTAGCATGGTCTCCATGTAGCAAGGTGTGAGCTCTTAGTGGAAATGCTGTTCTTCAGCAAGGCAAGAGACTGCCATGCCATTTGTAAGGCAGCTCTCCTTTTTGCACTGCCTCATCGGTCTTCCAGGTGGTCACTGGGGCCCCCTTTCTGTTCCTTCTCTTCGCTGTGCTTTGCTGATAAAATGCCCATGTGGAAGCCAGTGCTTGTGAAGCCATGTATCAGGTGGACCCTGTGGAAAGGCTGGGCTTAAGCTAAGGGTGGTTATTACCCAATGCCCTTACAAAACACAAATGCCCATCAAATGCAAAAGCTGCTGGCAGCTCCACCTTGTTGCCAGCAGATTGGTGACACCAGATCTTCCTTCCCAGAGCAGTGGCAGAGCATGGTACCAGTCTTCTTTGCTGCAGGGGAATGCAGGGGACTTAGTTTCAGTCCCCAGAGAAGGTTTTGCTCCCTGGATAAGGAGCAGAGAAACATCATATTAGCCCAATAAGTGTAGCTGGAAAAAAACTAATAGACAGGTTTTTTGGGACATGAGTGAAGGAGGACTTGATTGTGCAATGCCTTTCTATTTTTCCACATGTACCATGTGGTTTAAAAAGCAGTATTGCCTTTCCTGATTAAATCATGGCATTGGGGTGAGCAGCGTTCTAGCTGTTGAGAAGGGAGCCTAAAAGCCTCAGATTATTGTTGGCCAGGACACTAAGATGGACTCTTGCCTTCCACACCCAGGCAAACACAGGCTCTTGGAGCAAATTTGCATTGGTTAGTATCCCAGTAATCCAGGAAGGGAAAGGAGCACAGGAACTTCTCCTCGGTTAATTCTCTATAAGTGGTGGGTGAAAGCCTGGGACTGGTGAAAACTGGATGGCTCTGCCTTCTCAGCTCTCCTACTCAACCTAAAGTCAGCCTGGGTTGGGAAGAAAAGTGTTGTGTTTGTCCCAAGGAGTGACTCTTGCTCCTGCAGAAAGGGATGGGTTGTAGAATTACTTGTGGTTGCAAGCAGAGAGGATTGACCTGGCTGGGGGAGCTGTGCCAGGAGGAAAGAAAGAAGACGGAGCCGTGCGTGATGCCTGGAGTTGCTGCCTCACACCGCTCAGACAGTCAATCAAACAAGCCAACAAAAGCTCCATAAGCTGGTGTCAACGTTTCACACCACCATGTCCCGCTGCTGGGATTTCGCCCCGTCAGATGCAATGGGCCCTTTTCCAGGGCACCGGGGGGAATGTCAGAGCTCCATCCCTTGGCTGGCAAGGACGCTCCTTTCTCCCTAATCGCGGGGAGAGATTTCATTTCCTGGTTCCACCCAAGATCTCCATTTGATAAAGCCAAGATATTCTGCTGTGGGTTTAGCTGCACGCAAAGAGTTTTGCAGAGAGGCAGCATGTTCGGGCTAGGGTAGGGAAATCACCATGGACCTCTCTGTTCTGACAATAAACACTTATAGGGGCCTCGCTGCCAATGGCTATACCTACTCATTGCCCTGGGGAGCAGATCTGCCTGACTCCTGAACACATGCCTGCAGGCCCATCTTCCAGCGCATCATCCTAAACATGTGCCCTTCCTGGCCAACACTTGTAACTGGCCCCACCAGGGCGTTGCCTCCACGGATCCGGAGGTCAGGGCAGTGCTGTTGAGACGTGGCGCTGGGGTGTTTCTCCAAACCCCCCTGCCCTCAGACACAGACATGGTGGTGCAACCCCCTTTCTCACCCCTGCTGAGGGTTTGGCTCTCTTTAAGTGAGCTGGCCCAGCTTGGGAGGGAAGTTCTCCGGCTGCTGTGGTGAGGGTGGGCAGCCAACCTCGTGGTGGGGAACTTCCTAGGCAGTCCAAGCTCCCATTGCTCTCCCATGGTGCCTGACCAGATTTATCAGGCCACCTCCAAATCTGCAGCAGATGTCCGCTCACCGCTGTGCTGGGACCCCGAGGCAGAGCCGAGGCAGAGGGAGAGTTACCTCCCTCAGGGACAAATAGCTTTTGTCTCCACTTTTGCCAAAAGAAGAGTCGGTCTGTGGGTCTGGCCTCCGAGCCTCAGCATCTGCTGCGCTGAGACGCTCTGTGGGTATGTTTGCACGGGTGCGTGCAGGGACTTGCACGGGAAGGGGCGATTATCTACCTGGAACAACAGCAGCATTTTCCCCAACAAGCGGGAGCGTGTGTGCTGGGGGAGGGGAGGATCCAGCCCTGCGCCGGAATCGGCTCCCTCTGCTCGTGTGTGCTCTGCAACCTCGTTGACCAGCGCTGATAATAACCCTCCGTGAAGCTGCTTCCGTGAGCCAGGATCGTTCCCGTGGAGCTGCAAACCACCGTGCAGCTCCTGGCAGGGCAGAACGTGCCGGGGAGTTCGGTGGGTGCTGTCTGCAAAGAGGGACAGGCGGGTGGCATCTCTCTCCTCTTCTTGAAGCCTACCGAAGAGCACAGGGTGGATCCATCTCTGCCTTTGCAGTGGACCCTCTGAGTGGTAACCAAAGGCCCTGAACCACATCTCTGTGTGCAAAATTGATTCTCGTTCTGCGACTCACCCTTTTTACTCAAGCCAAATTTGAACTGGAATTTCCTTAGAGCAGCTCTAGGTTTTCCTGGCCTGAGGTCCAAGAGGAGTCCATTGATGGGTGAGTTTGACTCAGGCCACCCATCATACTTAGTTTTGGGGATAGAGGCTGGTGCAATGCAGATCACTTCTCCTGGCCTCCCCAGCATCCAGTGCAGGCTCCACTTAGACATCTTTGGTTCTTGAGGCTGAATGTCAGTTAGTCCTGGCCCTTAAATGCACAGGAGGGCATCACCACAGAGCTCATGCCGGAATCAGGCCCCCAGCTCTCTATAGTGTTGCACAAAGCTAATGTGTAGGACAGATCAAACACAATGGATTGCTAAGAGTGAAGGACACAAGGTTGTTGGCAGAGTTGGACTGGAATCCAGGTCTCTAGGCCCTTTGTGGAGTCATAACCAATGCTATGCCGTGCTCCACTCGTTGGCTTCTCCACCAAGGATGATGCAAACTGATTTGTACAGAGCAATGCTGACAGATCTCTTGCCCCTTTAAAAGAGATGAAGTCATCTTCCTCCGAAGCCATCTGGCACCAGGACAGAGTCAGAAGCTCAGCTCAACAGAAGGCTGGGATGCCAGCCCACAGAGGGGATGTCATCGCTCTATAGACAGATGGGACCCTGATGGGATGGGGCGAGATGCTGTGCAAGACCCCGGGAGAAGGTTTGGTGTTGCAGGGAAAGGCAACGAAGACCCACCAGCAGAGAGTACCAGGATGTGCCTCGGCCCTGCTTCCATTGTCCGTGCCGAGTAGAGTCCCATTGGGAGACAGGAGCTGTGCATTGTCCTCCTGGGAGGGCAAGGGCTGGACCGTGGCTCTCGTCATGCGATGAGCTAGCTAGTCAGCGTGTCTCCTCCTCCCCCTCCATCCGTCTGCGCAGAGCAGGCATTAGCTCATCCCAAGCCAATGGGTCTCCACCACGTGCCGGATGGCTGATCTCATCGTTGGCTGGGCCGGCGGTGACTGAATCCGGAGCAGCGTGTGACTGCGGTCTCCGCGGGGCGGCCGTCGGGGCAGTGCGGGGAGAGGAGCCACCACGTCCCTGGGAGGCCCAGGGAAGTGACCTCAAGCAAAACTGCCCACCAGACCTGCGCGGGTGATTTCATCAGGGTGTGCTGTGGGACAAGGCCGCTGTGCCCAGGAAACAGTCTCTCGCTTCCAGGTCTGGCAGGAGGCTTCTCTCTCATTTTCTGAGATAGTATGACTGGCCTTACATTCCCAGAGTGCCTACAGGGCCAGTGCCTCTTGTATCACAGCCTCCTTAACCCACAGAGCTTAATTAGTCAAGGAGCTGGTGCTCTTCATTCCCAGAGCGCCTACGGGGCCAGTGTCTCTTGTATCACAGGCTCCTTAATCCACCTAGCTTAGTTAAGGAGTTGGTGCTCTTCACAGGACTTCATGGGGTCATGCTATCATCAACCAGGAATGTCCCAGGCCACCATAATTCTTTCTGAAGTTATGGCACGGGAGCCCCTTCTCCCCACCATGCACTGCAAGGCATGGTGGCTTCCAGCCAAGGCAAGCCCCCAGAAAATCCCTCCTCATGGCCCTTTTGCTCAAGAAAGAGCTGGGGCTGTGATGGATGGATGAACGCAGAGATCCCTTTCAATCATCCTGTCTGAGAAACCAAGCTTCAGCTTGGTGTTTGTGTAGAAGAAAGAGGTTGGTGAGCATGGTAGTGAAGAAGGGTGGAGGGGAGACCATGGGAGAGGTTGGGTGGGGAAAGAGGACAGTGTCTGTCGAGGGGGAATGAGCTGTTCCCAGAAGATGCCTCTCTCCCCTCACATCTAGCTTAGACTGGATGTTTAACTTTTAGTCCAGTGCACTGGGTTCCTGTGCTGTTGAGGATTGCACGGGCACTGGGAGATCAGGCACGGGCAGAGCAGGGACTGCTGGCTTGCTTTCTTCACTCAAAGGTCTCCATTTTGCCTGGCTCAAACAGAAAACCTTTCAAAGTGGAGGTTAATTTTCAAGTGAGGAAACAACTTCGTATTTGCTCTGGTCTGGGCTGAAAAATCCCAGGCCACCAACTCTTTTCCCTAGGAAAGACTGCTCCTTTCCTGCCACGTCTTGCTTTGGGAAAAAAAATTCTGTCCTACCCCAGCCCAGATCCTTTGTCCCCTTTTCTCCTTCGCATAGCAGTCTGTAACTGTTTCTCTATTAATCAGTTACCTCAACCCCAGATTTTTCTGCTCCCCTTTCAGATCCTCACTGTCTACCACTTCTCCTTCGGTTTGGTGCTGAGACCTGACGCCCAGTCATGCCTGGCGGAGAAGTCAGCCTGGAACTTCCTTGCTCCAAGGGCATTATAAAGAGGTGCCATTGTGCAACGGAGCCTTGTACCAGGAATACAATCCTCGTGATGATTATCTTGATACCATCCTCACTGAACCAAGGGAGCCTGAGCCAAAAGAAGAATTTAGAGCTAAACAGTTCTTGTTTACAGGAAGCCAGAGCACAGTGTCTGGGCTTGTACCAGTGTAGCAGGAGATGTTGCTCTTGTCTCAGACTGCAAAATATTGATGGATGGTGTGTCCCTGAGATTTCCCAGAGACGTTATGGGAGCAATTTCCCTCATTTCTGAAGCATCTTGCGCAGCAGCCCAAGGGGAAAAGCTTTTTCTTTGGCTGGACAATCAAGCAAGGGTCATCTGCTTTATGGACTGTGATGTTTGGCCATGATTGCTGCAGGCTTTGCAACCTATGCAGCACTCTTTGTGTGTTGGTGCAGAGAATGGTAGGATCTCGGCCAAGTTGTAAAGGGTGGTGGCCACCAGTGGACACAGTACCAATAACCCAAATCTATGTGAACTCGTGCTACTGAACAAATCCAATGTCCAAACACCCGCTGATTTCTCACAGGGTATCAAAGGAGTGGATAAAAACTTCTTTCCAGCAGTGAATCTACTTTTCCAGGGCTGTTATTACCTTCTTTCCAGGTTCACAAAACTGTGGTCCTACAGACAAAAAGTTGGTAGACTGCTCTGCAGAAATGGGTCAAGAATGTCACCTCCAAGGCTTGTCCTGCTCCAGGACAAGGCAACAAACAACTGAGAGAAAATCAAAATGGCTGACTGCTATCCAGATGTGGGGGAAGGCTTGCCCACATCTGGCAGGGAGTGTTTTGCAATGGGAACAGCCTTCCTAAGCCCTCAGCACACAGCCTCGGGCGGCTGTTGCACCCACAAACAGGATGGTCCAGTTCCTGAGGAGGCAGAAGATCTGCTTGGCCAGTTTGATGAGTCAGAGAGCATTTACCAAGACCTTTTTGTGTCAGGAAATGCATTTTGATCAAAACAGGAAGAAGTTAAAAAAAAAAAAAAAGAAGAGTGAAAAGTGAGAGAACTGTGGATTGCAAAGGCATTTCCCCAAACCAGTCAGCAAATCTTAGTGCTGAGGGACACCATCCAGTGGGGACCATCTGTTTGGATCTCAGCAGTGACCCACTGCCTGATTTAAAGTGAGCCACATTTGCAAACTGCCCACTGGAGTTACTGGTAAGACTTTGTCCATCTTTGAAAGGCTTTGCCCAAGCATTCAGAGAAACGTCCCAGTGTTTTCCCTGTGCTGCTGGTTTTTATCAGCCCTGGGCTTCTTCCCATCATTCTGGGGTGGGTAAGGACATCTGTAGGGCTGTAGGTCTTCTTGGTGAAAGGTAAACCATTTGTCAGAGAGCAGGAGGGGCAGGGCACCTCTCGGTGTTGACCTGGGCCTATGACATCTCCTAGACACTTGTCATCTCCCAGTTCCTGCATCCTTCAAGGAAGGCAGGGGGATCTATTAACCTCCTTTTCATTGGTGGGGAAACTGAGGCACAGAGTTGTTCAACTGTGCTTACAAAAATGTTAAGCCAAGCAGGGATTAGGCGAGTGAGGGGGAGCAGAGGAATGGAGAAGGGGCCTGAGGACTAGGAGGTTTGGTGGGGTCAGAAGTTACAGGCTACTGAAGGGCTGCCTTGGGAAGGTGAACCTGCCCAGCCTCCTCTCGTCAGGGTTGGCAAAGGTCTTTCCTTGTCACTGTGTCCAGCAGATCCTTCCCCAGTGAGCATAGCATGAGGAATCAACTCAGCCAGTTGAGATGAAGGCTGGACAGGTTACTGGATAGCAAACACAGTGTCTCCTCAGCATCCCGTCTGAACACAGCTTTTCTGGTTTGCCTTGAGCCTGTGAAAGATGGGTGCAGAGAGGCCATGCATGGGAAGTGGATGAAGGTTCCTCTTCTTTGCCTGTAACACCAGGCAACATGACCCTGAGATGGTTGCAGAGCAGCCCCATGGTGCCAGGGCTTTGCTTATGATTCTGACTCTGCCCTGAGATCCTGGTGCCCTCTGAATTCCCCCAGAAAAGAGGTTTCTCCATTTTCTGCTATGAAAGGGTTCTCCAGGGTTGATGTTGGGTTGGGGCTTTTGCTCTGAAGCAGCTTTGAGTCTCCACCCTTCCCTCCTCCCCCTGTTTCGTGCAGTTTGAGTGTAGCATGAGCAAGAGGAAGGGTCGACCTTCGTTAGAATAAATATGAGAGGCAGTCTGCCAGAAAGATAAACAGAAAAAGGGCTGGGTGAGAGGTGTGGAGAATCCCTAAAGCTGAGGGGCTTTGCATTAATTATCATATTAAGTGTTTGAGCAGCAAGAATACCCATCCCCATTTTCATGCGCGTTCACTTTAAAAAAAAAAAAAAAATCCTGCTTAATTGCTCCACTTAATTCATTAAAGGATTATAGCAAAGACTAAAGGAAAAAAAAAAAAAAAAAAGAAAAAAGTGAAGTATGATGGGTGGTTCTGGCATCCTGCTGCAAAAACCATCCGTGAGTGTTTTGGAGGGATCTCAGGGTGCGAACGTGACTCCTCCGCCCGGCGCTCCCGCTCCGTTCCCAGCAGCGCGGGGGGAACCCCCGGTGCCCAGGAGCTTGAGCAACCTTGGCCACTGGGACCGATGGGTATCGGGAGCTCAGCCCCAGGCACTCTTCCTTGCTCAGCAGAAACAAGTCCTCCCCAGCGCTTTGACAGCACCCAGTCCCTTGCAGGAGGCTTTGCTGAGACCTCAGGCCACTCTCCATCCTCTTTAATCATCTGCACATCTGACAGATGCTCCTGACCCGTTGATAGCACCCAGTACCAAGCCATCCCATAAACTACACTTTTCTTTTTGTTTTATAACAAGCTCCAACTCTACTCGAGCTCCAATAGGGTAGGTTTAGACTGAACATTAGGAAAGAATTTTTCACAGAAAGAGCGGTCGGGCATTGGAATAGGCTGCCCAGGAAGGTGGTTGAGTCACCAGCCCTGGATGTGTTTAAGAGACGATTAGATGTGGTGCTGAGGGATATGGTGTAGGGGAGAACTTTGTAGAGTAGGGTAGATGGTTGGACTCGATGATCCCAAGAGTCTTTTCCAACCTGAATGATTCTATGATTCTATAACAGAGCTGAAAGGCTGCAGCAGGAGGCAATGTTGATTTTTGCAAAATATCCTCTGTTCTCATTTGCATTGAGCTTCAAAAGTAAACCTGGGAGGCTGGTTTATCTCCCAGGCCCATTTTTACTTGAGTTCCCAGAGTTTAGAGGTCAGGTTGATGCACGCTGGGCTGATGTGGGGCTGCCTGTGACTGCCTGTGGGCAGGGGCTGCGCTGGCAGAGAAGGGGTTAGGGGAAATGGTGCTGGTGATTGGCACAGGTGGGGGTTTTGCTGCCTGATAAAGGGGAGGGAATCAGCTGGCAGGAGGTTAAGGTTAATGGCAGGAGAATGCCCATCACCTCTCTGAGACTGCTTTGGGATGATCATAAGCCAGGCTGGAGAGGTGGCTTTGCAGCAGAGGAAGGATAAGGGTGAGTCTACCTTGGTGGGACTTGCTGTCCTGAGGCACAGGGGAAAGTGCCTTGAGGAGGGGGATCTTGCAGGGCAAAGAGAAGTAGGAATGGAGCTCTGCGGCTGGAGAGAGAGTGTGTGTGTGAAACCAGCTTGTCCTGGGGAAGGCTGGTGACTAAACAGCCCTGAGGGACTGTGTTTGGGATGAGGCGTTTGGGATGCTGTTGGAGGGACCCTGAAATCAGCTCACACCCCACCGAGCAGTATATTTGCTGGAAAGAGGTGGAGGCTGACTTTGTCCTGCTCCTTGTGGCTTGGCAAAGGGCTGGGTTGCGGGAGGTGAGCCTGTGCAGGAGGAGGCCAGGAGAGCGTGGCAGTCCTCGGTGTGGGCTTGCTGTGCTGCCTGGAGCACATCGCCTTCCCAAATCAAGCTCCAGCAGAGCCTGAGGTCACCGTTTCAACGTGGCTTTTTCCCAACTGCCAGCATATCCCAGGCCAAGCTGGGCTGGGGAGGGGGAGTGAGGCATTGCAACCTGTTCCCTCCAGCACTGACCGCGTACACGTGGCTCCTGAGCAATAGCAGGGGCTATTTAGACCCCAGGGTTTGGCCTGAAAGGGGAAGCAGAGCTCCCCACTGCTCTGGGATACACCCTCAAATCGATGTACAACACTGGGAGCAGCTGGCTGGGCTCAGCCCCTCTGCAGAGCATCCCAGGTTCGACCGCCTGGTCCAGCTTTCCCTCCCTTCTTCCCTTGATTGTCCCTCTCTGATCTTATCACCGGCTGCAGGTGGTAGCAGGCGCCTCGCAAAAAAGCCAGATTGGAGCTACAGACTTGTGTGTGTGTGAGGAGGGGGGGGAACCAGAGAATCATCCTTGAAACAATGTCCCTTTTCAGAGCCTTGGCTGGAATAATGAGTCCTCCCTGGGCGGCTCAGCCTGGCAGCAGCAGCTCTGCCTAATCCTGCCCAAGTCAGGGCAAATCTGTGGATTGCTCAGCTGTGGGGTGATACGAGATGCTTCTGCAGCCCGCCTGAGAGCTCCTGTGGCTTGTTGTGGCTGTGGAATAGGCTGGGAGGAAAGGGCAGGTGATGTGTTTGCCCGGGCAGGCACATCTGTACGGGCAGGAGTGCACATCTGTACGGGCAGGCGGGTGCGCTTGGGAGGGGTGGGTTGTGCTCTGCTCTGAGGGCAGCCCCCGTGGGGGATGCTTAGAGTTAATCCGGGGTGGGGATCAGGGGGCAATAAGGAATCAGCCTCAATGATTGTCCACTGCTGGGTGGGAAGAGGACTGACTACTTGCTCCTGGGTCAGTCTTGGTACCCCAGAGCTGGAATGAAGGCAGAGACCCTGGCCCTGCTGTGCTGCAGCGGCTGGTTGCAAGCAGCCCCATGCCCTGGACAAAACTATTGTCTGCAGAACGACTGCTCTCACAGGCAAAAAATTAGTTCTCAGGGTCTGAATAAGCCTGTTTCCTCCCAGAGGAGGAAGAGACAGCACAATCATGATCTCTGGAGCTGTTTGCAATAGTGCTGCTCAGATTACAGGTGTGCACGCAGAGATTTAATTTCAGGAATTGTCAGCAGTGCATGTTCACTGGGAACTTCTTTTTGCAAGCGAATCTTGTGCTGTTTTGGACGTAATATTCATTGTTTGAAATGCCCTGCTGGAGTTTTTCCCCTACCAACTTTTATCTGTCTCCGCCATCATAAATATCGTCTCATTTTCTCTTTCAAATGGGTCCTGGAATGAACGCTGTGGGCTGTCTTGTACCCCAGCCTGGGGAATTCAGATTTTATTTGCAACATGCCAGGGAATTTTATTTTCCAGTAACGACTTGTGCTGTAATTGTGAACTTCCTCTTACAACAGAGATCTCCCTCCCTGCTTCCCTGGTGAACGCTCGCTTTGGGAATGGAAGCTGGGGCAGTGCTGTTGCTTTTCAGTGGGTTTTCTGAAATCCCTGGAGTTTTAGCAAAGCTGCTGCAGGAGGACAAGGACTTGAGCACCTCTTGCTGCACAACACCTGGAGGGGGAGATGCAGGAAGGGCCATCGCAGCTGGACCTGATCTGCAGGGAGGATGGAGGGAAGCAGCCCCCTCTTACCTCTTCCACCCTCTGCCTTCCCTCTCCAGCTCCTGTTTTCCACTTTCTTTGCCTCCTTTTGGCGAGCTCCATCCGACCCACAGCCTGGCCCTGGGTCACCTCCTCCTGATCAGGGACCAAAGCCAAGCTCACACCCACGGGGCTGCCGTGTCGCCTGCCCCGCACGCTGCCTGCCCGACTTGTGCCTGCCAGTGTCGTCCGACGACTGCAATTAGGGCTGGGAGAGGAGAGTTTACTTAGCCAGCTCCTGCCAGACCCCAGGGTGATGAAAGTTGGTGTTTTTTTTTTTTTAAAGGCGGGCGCGATAGGGCTGGGGAGGGGATCAAAGGCACCCTGCCTGCCTGCGGAGGCAGTCGGCGGGCGATGCAAAGCGCAGGGCTGCTCTCTCCGGGGTGATTGATGCTCAGCCCTTGCACACCTCGTCCTCCCAGCCCTGCTCGTGGTTCCCCCCGACCGCAGGGCTGGCTCCAGACCTGCTGCACCCGGCGCCGCTCCCCGCCGGGGGAAAACTGGGCTACGCTGAGGACAGACCTCCCTTTTGCCACCAACCCCTTCTCCTGCATCAGGAGCAGAGAGGTGGCAGTGGCCCCTGGCATCATGGGGGGCTCTTTGGACCCTCCTGGGGGGACACAGAGCACCCCGGTGAGCTGCTTCCAGGGGCAGAGCTGCAGAAGTTGCATTACCATTTAAATGCAGCTTGCGCTGCCAAGCAAGCATGGAGCAGCCTCTGTTCCCACGGACTCATTTACCTGCTTGGAAGTGGAAAGTGTTCAGTACCTGGCGGGCTCTCTGAGCTAATTAATTTATTTAATAATGATGCTTAGCTGCTCTCCAGGCCTAGCTGCTTTGCATCCCAAAGGGTGATGATTTTTTTTTCTTTTTTTTTTTTTTCTTTTTTAGAAATTCCCAGTGGAGATGCGCCTGGTTTATTTATATAGATAGGTATTTTTTGTTGTTGTTGTTCTCTATTTTGTACAGCATCTTGCACAATAGGGCTCTGGCTCCCTACCCCTGCTCTGACATGCTGTTGTCAGAGACATGAGCACTTCCACTGGTCTGGAACATTCCTGCTCAGCTGCTCTGTGAATGCTGTGGGCTCTGCCCTCCGGGAGAATAAGTCCTAGGGCCCCATGAACCAGAGGAACTGCAGCTTGGGCTAACCATCCAAGCCTAATTAACCTGAAGTCTTCCAAGCACTGCAGTCGCTAGGGGGAGACGGGGCAGCCCCTGTTGCTAGCCTGGGTGTGAATGATTCATGGGCGCCCTGTTTCCCTTCCTCTGTGGTCCCCGGGAAGAAATCCAGCTGGCTCAGAGGGGTGCAGGAGGATGCCCTGCCAGCTTTCCATCATGACTTGTCATCTCGACATTGATGCTCCCAGCTGACACCTTCCCCTCGGCTGCAGCTGGGTGGAAGTAGGGACAAGGCTGTGCCCCCAAACTGGGGACATGCATTTCCTAGCAGGCATTAGGAAAGCCTGGTTACCTTCCCGGGAACCTCTGCCCATTTTTCCTGCTGCCCCTGGCAAAGCTGCTGGGCCAGCTGACTTCAGGGAGCTTGTGTCTTGTTGCAACACAAAATGGAAATGCTGATCAAGGCTGCCTTGCCTTCAGGGGCAAGCAAGAAAACATGGGTGTGGGAAAAAGTCTGTTACCCTGTAGGGCAGGTGCAGGGCATGCAACTGGAATTACCCAAAACAGTGCCCACGGAGGCATCTGGGCACTGGGGACATTGGCTCACTGCTGGGGCACGGGTGCAGGTCTTGCCCTTGGCACCCCAGGGACTGTGAAGGGTGGGGAGAGGAAAAATGTACCGTGGGTGGTTTGCCCCACACCTGGCCAGCGCCACTGTCTGGTGTGGGTACATGTCTGCCAGAGCCTGCCTCCATGGTAGAGCTCAGCAAGAATGAGAGGGCATGGCTTCAAGCTCCAACAGGGTAGGTTTAGACTGAACATTAGGAAAGAATTCTTCACAGAAAGAGCGGTCGGACACTGGAATAGGCTGCCCAGGGAGGTGGTGGAGTCACCATCCCTGGATGTGTTTAAGAGATGATTAGATGTGGTGCTGAGGGATATGGTGTAGGGGAGGACTATGTAGAGTAGGGTAGATGGTTGGACTCAATGATCCCAAGGGTCTCTTCCAACCTAGACGATTCTATGATTCTAAGAGGCACCCTGGCATCACCCAGCCTAAACCTGCTGTTCACGTGGGGAGTTCTGTGAGTAGATCCTGTCCTGAAAGAGAAGAAAAAGCTCCCAGCGCTGTGGTGGGATGAGGATCTTTTCCACTTGAGCTCAGCTGGGGCTGGGATGCACCAGCCTTGTCAGTGTAACAAGGTGCCCATCACACCAGGGCAGGCTTGCTCACCCGATGCCATTCCCCACCCTCTCACCGCTCTGCACAAGTTTGCTCTCCACTTCATAGAACGGTTTGGGTTGGAAGGGACCTTAAAGATCACCTAGTTCCAACCCCCATGCCATGGGCAGGGACACTTCCCACCAGACCAGGTTGCTCAAAGCCCCATCCAGCCTGGCCTTGAACCCCTCCAGGGATGGGGCAGCCACAGCTTCTCTGGGCTACCTGTTCCAGTGCCTCACCTGAGACAGATCTGGGTGTTTCTGTGACTTGCACCCCCGGTTTATGCCCCGGCAGGTTGCTCTCCTCCTCCTGTTCCTGATTCCTACCCCAAATTGCATTTTTCTCTGCCGGTGAGTCACAGGTTGTACTGTTGCAATACTCACCTTGCCGCGACCTCTGTGGGAGCCGTGTCCCTGCATGCAGGAGCTCATTCGGGGCAGGGTGATTCAGCTCGGATCAGAGGACTTGTGCCTCTTCCCTCTGCCCAGCTGTGTGTATCCAAGAAAGCATTTCTGCCTGGTGGGGAGTGAATCACCCAGGAGTGGCTTACCCAGCCCTGCCCGCTGCAGGAAGGGGAACGGGAGGAGAGGAGAAGGGGAATGCGGCTGGGAATCCAGTGGCAGGGAAATCTTCCTCCTGCACTTGGGACGGGAGCCACTTTGCCATGCAACACTTAGGTTTTGGGTTGCAGAAGAAGAAGAGCCAAGTGGTGATGTAGCGTTTGATTGCTCTTATGTAGGCTTGCAGGCCACCCTGGCATCTGTCCTCCTGGAGCAGAGAGCAGCCGGTGCTTGCTCTGCTCCAACTGCATGGGCTGCAGCTTGTCTCCAAGCCCGGTGGCTTGTTCTCTGCTGAAGCTTCAGGCAAGCTGGGACATGGCCACCGCGGAGAGGATGTCCGCTTTGTCATGCGCTGAGCTGATGCTGGCCTCATCTCTCTGCCCGTTCCCACAGCCGCTCTCCAGAGCTAGAGGCTGGGGATTTTCCAAGCAGGGGAGTGGGTATGGGGCCGTCCTGCCTGCTCAGCTGTCATCTCCAACAGGCAGTGGGTGGCATTTTGAGTGGAGCTTTCATTGTGTTCTTTCAGCTGCATTATTTCATTTGCTGTGGTCTATGTTTGCTGCACTCTGGCCCAGAGCAGTTGAGGGCATCTCAGTTCAGAACTACTAGAATAAATATGAGTTGTGGCAATGACATTAGTTTTAAAAGAAAGCCACTTGGTGAGTCTTCCTCTTTGACCTGTCTGTTTTGGTGCACTCTGTCTCATGGTGAGCATTACTCACTTGGAGCAAAATAATTTTTGCACTACCGGTTCCTGGCAGAGGGGACCTGGGAGCTGAGGGTAAAGCTGCTTTGGGCTCCCCAAAAAGTTGTTGTGATGGATGAGTCTGGTGGGCATCTGTTTAGATGGGATTTGGAAAAATGTGCCCCGATCAGGTCAGAGCAGCCTTATGGCAAATCACTGAGCAGCTTCCTGCCCTGGGAAGCTGCGGATGCAGCCTGGGAACACTCAGAGGAAGGGCAGAACCAGGGCATGGACCCAGGTGTCAGGGACCATAGTCAGCCCACCAGTGAATTGCCCCATGTGGAGCTGTGCTCTGAGGTACCTACCAGGGTCTGTACGTGGCTGTGGGTCTGACTTGAGTTTTCCAGTAGGAGTACTGGCTGGGAGCATTGGACCTCACTGCTGGCTCCTTTCAGTCTCCCTGAGGAATAATCTGGACAACAGCAAAGCTGTGTCTGATCTGGAAACAGGTCCCTAAAGGACAGTCTTGATGCGCTCACCTGTATGTCCCACCCTGTGTCACATCAGATTCAGCTCGTTGCCTTCATTTTTAAGACGCATCGTGGCTTATCCCACTCGGCCAAGCATCCCTTATCTGATACCAAGCAATGGGCTGTTGCCCCCTGGGCTTGGGAAGAGAGCTCCCAATCTTCCCCCTGGTGGTGTCACCATCCTTCAGGCACCTTCTTCGTGCTGCTACTGCTGGCAAACACATGCACGTTCATGCAGCTGGGGCTGAGGTGTCCCAGGATGAGGACTGTGAGGTGTTATGGTAATTCACACGATCAATAACTGCAGGGGAGGAATCTCAGATACACATCTCTGGGGCAAGGCAAGAGACCTTCAGCTGGTCTATTTCTGGTGCAGGAATCAAGCCTCCCAATAAAATCACAACCCCTGAAAGTTAAATGATGAATCTGACGCTGATCAGTGTGGGTAGGGAATTTCCTGTGAACTGCTGCCTATAAACATCATCATTAATATTATTCTGAGGGGATCTCGTTCGTGATTTATTAGACCTGTGTGGGACAGGCCCATTGAAAAGACATGGAATAAATCAGGTAAAACCCTGAAATGCCCTTGAGCTGGTTCAGCCCCTGCTACCGCAGCGAGGGCAATGGGAGCATGGCAGCCTGCGGGTAGGCTTTCCATGGGCATGCTGCAGTGCTGGCCAGGATGAGGTCTGTGGTTCTGTTGATGGGGCCTGGAATTAAGAGGGGATGTGAACAATAGGCTGGGAGGTGAGTTTTGAGGAGCTTGGTCCTTCCCAGGACCCGAAACATCTGGGCTACGGCAACAGGCAGCTTTGTGCCCCGTGCTGTCGACGGAGGATGGGGAGGGAGGCATGTTGCTACAGTTCTGCCATTACCACATCCAACGTTATCGTTTGTATAAACAAGGCAAGGAAGAAAACCTCAGGACAAACCGGGACTCGTCTCGGGGAAGCGGGAAAAGGCAGGACCCACCAGAGAAGGGGGAGCGGGGTTGTACTGGGGACTGCTCCTTCAGGCTCCCGTTGGTGGGCTCCCGTTGCTGGCACTGCAATTTAACCCATCTCCCCTGATCGGGCTCTGAAGCTGCTGAACTCTCAGATAAATGATCACACGATCTGTCTGAATTTCCCCTGGTGCAGATTGGAAGGGGAAGATGTGGATGTGAAAGAGCCGGGGGTACCTGGGGAGCAGCTCTGCTGTGCTGATGTAGGAACTTCTCCTTAGCCCCAGGCAATTATCCAGCAGCAATTATCTCCTGTGGGTGCCACCCAGAGCGAAGCTCTTGCTGGGTTTTATTTCCCGGACATCTAACGACTTGCCTGAAGACAGCTCTGCTGTAGAGCCTGCGTTGCCCCGCTCTGTGCATTAGCACGAGGCTTTGTCTGCCCGGGCTTCAGAGCACCCTGGGCTGAGCTTTAAATCCTGGGCTGGTACGTTGGCATAAATTATCTCCTCATTCAGCATCCCCACCTCCTCCAGACTCTGGTGGACCCTTTCTGTCCGTGGTTGCATAAGGGAGGGTCTATCTCCATGGTGCGCAGCGCTGAACTAAAAGATAACCGTCGTTCACCATCACTGCCCCAGCTGGGCTGAGGGTGCAGGTTAACTACTGAGATTTAGGAGAGGTCAACAGATATTAGGTGGCTTTTAACAGAGAATTAACCTAAGAGTTTACATACCAGGGCTCTGGAGGGGGTGTCTGTGCTTCAGGTGGCTGAGCTGACCACTGGGGTCATCCTGCCTTCTTTCTGCCAGCCTTTCCCTGGAGAGCATCTCCTTTCAGTTGCATTTTCTTGTTGTTTGTTTCTTTTAGTGGAAAATAAGTAATTCTGGGGGTGTGCTGACATGGGAAGGAGGACAAAATCTGGGATTTGCTCTCATGGTTAATCAGGTACCCTGCTAAGGTCACGTGCATCCTCAGAGCATGAGATTATTCCTTAACACCAGTGTCTGCACTTGTCTTCAGTAAGGAGGTAAATGACGTCTTTATTGGACATGTGTCTGTAGGCAAACAGCTTGAACATCCTGGCTACCAAATCAGAGGGCTAAAGTCCTTGAAAAGAGGGATTCCAGCCACCAGGAGAGCAGGAATTGAGAAATAACCAGTTCCTTGACTGACCATGGGAAACCCAGCCGTCTGGTTAGCTTCAGTACAAGCTTTGCAGCCATGTAGGCAGGCAGATGGATGGTTGAGATCTTCTAATGCATATTGGCCAATACTGACATGGTTTGGCGTATGTGTACAAGGATGATTGTGAGTAGCCTAAATATGATTGTTGGGCAATAGTTTTCTGTTATACAAATCACACAAATGTTGCACAACCAGGGAGGGGTAATTCTTCAGGTGTCCCTGTGGCTCTGCTGGGCCGAGAGTCCTGCTTGAGCAACGCTGTGGGAGCACAACACAGGGTGCTACTTGATGTCATGTCTTGTTCTAGGCTTGGGGGGAAGATCCTGCACCCTATCTCTTTTGCACTGCTGTTACAGGCAGGTCAGGGTATGCCTGGCTACGTGACAACCTGCTGGTGGAGCTGCCTGTCCTCTGTCCATCAGCCACCCCATGTCCCCTCATTTAGCATCGGTTGGAGCTCTGCAAGGGCCCAGGAGCTGTGGTCTGTCCCATCAGCAGACATGGGGCTGCTGTCAGATAAGCTCGGGGCCAGGTTTTTCATCCAGTTTTAAGCCCGGGGAACCTCACACTTACAGCCCCAGGGTGCAAGGTCTGGCTGCAGCTGGGAACACACCCCGTCGTGTCAATGCACTTTGGCTCTGCTGCTGCTGGGCAGCCTGGCAACTGGAGGTGTTCAGATGTAGATTAGTGCTGGCTGATCCTTAAACAGGCCTAGATTGCTATTATTGTCCTCTTAATACTCCCTAAGCTGGTTATAGAGGAAATTCTACTTTAGACACTTCTGTGCTCACTTGGCAGCCCTTAGCACAGCTCATTGTAGTACCAGTTCCAGCAACATGCGGGATTCCCAAATGACTAGAAAATTATGGGCCATGACTTTGTTAGGCACTCAGAAAGGATTTCCCTTTGCAAAATCAGAACTCTGTGTTACCGGGAAAAATTATAAAAGGATTAGGAGTGAACGCACCTCGGTGGCAGAAAGGGCAGCAAAGCAGTGCATGAAAGCGCAGTGGAATTGGGCTCTGTGTCTGTGTGGGCACCCGAGCAAGCTCCCTGGGCTGGGGTACAGGCAAGTCCAGGGGTCCCTAGAGCTGGGAGAAGGAGAGCTGAGCACCCTGTTATTGTAAAGTGGTTTGTTTTTTTTTTCTGTGCCCTCGGGAGCTTGTCCCAGGGTGGATCAGCCTTTGCAGCGCCTGGGACCGAGGAAAGCTGGGACCTGTGAAGCATCACTGACTGTGACTAAACCCTCAGGTGAGGGCAAAAGTCATCAGCCCACCACCTGTTTGCCTGCATCCCTGAGGGCCCTGATTCAGGATTGCTTTAAACCACTAAATCCAAGGGGTTTAATGTGGACAGAACCTACCTGCTGGGGTACGTTCCCCTCCGGGTGTGCAGGTGTGATTTCAGGGGTAAACCGGGTGCTTTGGTGACTGTGCTGGGCATGTGCTGTGGATCTGGTTGTGAATCCTGGGAAGCCGGACACCCATCAGGGTAAGGCTGATGTAAAGTGAGGTTCCTGCTCCCAAAACCACGTGCATTGAGCCTAAGCTTGCAGTGCTAGCAGAGAGCAGGGCAGGCCAGGAGGCTTTCTGTAGTAGCTGGCCAGCCAGGCTCAGCTCTGAAGCCCTGGACAAATGTGGTCCAGCATATGCAGCGTAGCTTGTGTGCACGGACATCAGTTCCCCAGCACGTGGAAAGGGACGTTTGCTTCTCAGCTGCAGGATTTGAGATTCTTCTGCTCTTTGTTTGCTGGGAGAACAGGAGAATCCTCACGAGCTCTGCTATCACTGATTTATCTCCTTCCTCTAAATGCCTGAGATCATTAAGGACAGGCAAAAGAAAGCCTCTTACCTGACTGCCAGCAGCACTGAAAGGGCCCTCTATGTTACCTTGTGGTTTATAATTTCCAAAGCATTTCTGTCCAAATTTACCAGAGGACAGAAAGGCTGTAGGGAACACAGAAACACAAACAGCATGGACACAGCTTGCTCTTGCTTGTACAGGAATGGAGCGGCATTTGCAAGGCAATTAGAGCATGGGTTTTCAGCAGGCACGTGAGCACCAGATGGACAAATATCCTGTAAACTCTGAAAGTGGATGTACCTGGCCAAAGTCTTTTTCTGCTGTGGAGTTATGCATGTATGGTCCGCATAAACAGAGTGTAAAGGCAAAGTGACAGCAGGTGGTTACACAGAAGACTCGACCTTTCTGAGTGTGTGAAGAAGCTTTTATTCTTGGGGAGCCACACAGACCTGTGTGAGGCTGAGGAGACATCACCTGAAGGTGGGGGAAAGCCTGCTCTCTGCCAGGGCCTTTGATGAGAGCCAATTCTGAAGGCAGAGTTAATCCCAAGGGAAAGAACATAGGTGTTTTTGGGTGGTTTCAGGATCAAGGGATTGCCTTCAAAGCTGGTTGGGCATCTTGTGTTAACCCAGGGTAGGTGGCGTAAATAAAACAAGTGACCTGGAAGACACACCAGGACTTCACTGCTTTCTCTTCTGCTGGGCAGCCAGTGTGCAGAGGCTTAGGCATCTGCTGTCAGTGGGCAGGGGATCAGAACTGTCACAAGCATGACACCAATGGTAGGGGAAGCAACGACAAAGCTGTGCGTGTACAGGATTTGTTTGGGTGCATAGAATAAATACGTGAGAACACACATATGTCAAAACACCTTTGTAAGGTGCTAAAGCAGAAGTTTATGCAGAACGTATTTACGTGGAAATATATCTTGAGTTAGTAAACACCCCTTTGCACTCTTCTCCATGTATGAGCACAGATGCCTTTCATGGCATAGTATGAACATGACTAAGGGGGAGTACTCCTGCTAATCGAGATCAGAAAAGATATGGAAGCACATAAAAGAGGGAGATTACACATTCTTGTAAAGCCTTCAAAGATGATTTCATGCACTGGTATACAAATATGTGGGGTGGGGGGGAAGAGATGTACCCAAACACAACAACAGGGAATTATACCCACGGAGAGATGAGCAGTCCCCCTCTCTTTTTGGATGTACCTTTAATACCTACCTTAAAGCCCCGTTTGGGTGTTACGTGTTGTGATTTACTGCGGTCTTATAAATCTTTCAGCAATTTGAAATGTGCAGTGAACAAAGGTATTGCAGAGGTTTGGAACAGAAACAAAGAGAAGGACCTGCACTGTGTTCCACAAAGGGTACCTTGGTCTCTCTGGAAAGAGTGGCTGACGGGCAGGGAGAGTAGGAGGTCTCACAGGGCTTTCCAGCCCAGGAGACAAAAAGCCAATGGACCCCAATTCCCCCCACTAAAAGGAGGCACCCATCTCAAGTACCTCGTCCCTCCGGTTGGCTCTTACAGTCATGAATGGGGTCTTGGGCAGGCTGGTCTCTTTCCAAAGGGGTAGACCTTTTCTGGTGGCTCCACACCTCCCTGGAGAGCCTGAAGGCGGGAAGGATGAATGTGGGCCTGGAAAGCCACCTGTGAGGTAGGCAGTGTTGTCGGAAGCTGTGGGTGGAGGTGGGCAGAGAGTGCAGCTGGGAGCAGACGGAAGGTGGGTGGAGTTGGTTTTTGGGGTGGAACTGAAAAGGGAAATGGAGCTGGTGAGGGATATGTCTGTGAGTCGCAGAGAAATGGAGAAAAAATAATTATATGAGGTGTCAAATGGGTGGCTCTGGCAAGAGGCACCAGAACAGAGAATGTGGGACAGTCTAGAAAAAAGAGGTCACAAAGATTCTTCAGAGAGCAAAGAAGACATCTCTCTAGGAGGATGAACAAGTGTCAGAGGCAGGTGGGACAGGGCCAGGAAGGCTCCACTCCACCACAGAGCATCCCTGCTGCAGGCTACACCCAGGTGGCTGACTGGGAAGGAACCTTGAGGAGCAGTCTCTTCCCAACCAGCCTGGCCCTCTGACCTGCTGGCGGTGACAGCATTGCAGTAGGTGTCTGTGGACATGCATAAACCACACCTCTTCCCTACCTTCTCATGACCCTGGCAGGGTGCTCTCACTCACTGTATCCAGGTCAACAGGCTGTGTCAGCAAGCAAAAGTTTGAGGGCTTGGTATAAAGTAGGGCTGTGGCTGCAGCCTGATGGTGGTGGAGTGACTGTTTTAGGACCTGGATGACTCCTAAGTTTCACCATCAGGAGTTAAAGCTCCTCTTTGGAAAATACAACTGGGAGGCAAACAGGCACAGTCTAGGGGGCAGGATGGGACTTGGGTGAGAAACTAGGACTGTGCATGGTGTGCAGGGAGTTCAGTCATCACATTGCTGTGTCCTTCTGATGGGCTGACAGGGGACATCTTGAGGACAGTTGGCTTCATGAGGGGTATGCTCCCGTTGATGCGCTACCACCTGAGCGATAACAGGCAAGTCTTATTGATAGTCCCACAGCTAAGGAAGGAAGGGGTGACTGGGACAACACGTGGGATGCAGAACAGCACCCGGCTCTGTGGGTGGTGGCCAGGCTGTCCTGCCACCACGAGGGCAGGAAAATAGGGAAGGGTCAGTGCAGGGATGGGACTGCTGCAGAATACATGATCTACCTCTAGTCCAGTGGTATCTACATCACACGTGCCAATCCAGTCCTTGTCAGTCAGACCACTTGCTTGTCCCACCCTCTTTGAGGTTTGTTTTGCTACTCCAACACTGCACTGGTTTTCTTCTACTCTTTGGCCAGCTTGCCTGATGTCCAGTTGGTGTTTGGTGGCACAGTGGCTTTGTCACAGTGGTGACAGCAATCCTGACTACTCCTGCCAAGAAATCAAAGCTGAAGAATGTGGAGGTGCTGGTAGGACTGAGGGATGGGGAGGCACCACAGACCATCTGCAGAGAGCATGGGGTTGACTGTGCAGTTGACAGCAAACACCATGATTTGCCCAGTGGAGATGGTGATTTCTGGCTTCCTTCCTAGAATGAGATCATTCATTGGATTCCCACCAAGAAATCAGCACTCCCTCCTGCAAATGGTTCAACCCTGCTGAGGGCATCTGTGCTGATTATCGCTGTAGATGAGTCTCCAAGAACGCCAAAGGGCTGATTCTTTAGAGAATGGAAGCCTGGCCACTTGTGGGCAGATAAGAAAGTAAATAAAAGGATGAAGAACTTGGTCAATCAATGCTTCCACGTGCTGGAATGATTCTGTCTTCACCAGGGACAGGAGAAATGGGAGGCACTGGAAATGAGCAACATGAGCAAAACTGGAAATGAGTAAAAGCCAGTGGGAGGCTTTGAATATTTTTTTTATTTATTTATTGCAAATGATCACCTGTGTGATCAGCATTTCACCACTTCCAAAGCAGCACATGGCTCTATTCTGGGTCCTGCAAGAAAGGAAAAATTTTTCTTGCTAGGCTACTTCCAATCCCCTAAATAATCTACAAGAAATCCACCTATCTCTTCTAAGGGAACTCAGGATCAAACTAAAAATTTGGATAAGAGCTCTGACCCCACAGCTAATCCCATTCGAGGGGTGCCTGCATATAAATCGACTCAGGTGGGCAGCTGAGACCCTTCGATTACTGCTCATGTTTTTTGCCCTTGCTCCTCTGCAGGTCTCTAGGGAGAGGTCACAGATGAGGTTCTGGTAGGAGAAAGTCCCAAGAGATCAGTTCCTGCTCCTTCCCAGCACCTGTAGCTGAGAGGGGAAGGAGAGACTGATGGGGCCAGGAGAATGAAGGCTGATATTAGCCTGTGGGTGAGGAATGGGCTTGCCAAAGAGGTGGGAATCAGAGCTTTCTGTTTAGCTCTGGGGGAAGGTTGACTTCACTCCAGAGAGATGGAGGCAGAGCTGGGGTGGCTACTGGCTGTGGCACATCTCTGGTGATTTAGATCTGGAGATATGGGTGAGGTTGCTCTGGCTCCCAAAAGCCCCAGTAGAGAGAGGCAGAAAAATCCCTTCCAGCATTTCCTGGGAAGCCTTGTTGGCTCTGGAGAAGACAGGCTGGGAAATGGGCAGGAGAGATGGGTTGTCCAACCCCACAGAGCCTGGGATGCTCGGAGAAGCTCTCCAGCAGTCTGGGGGCAGCTGCCTTCCCGAGCCCCGTGCTCAGCGGGATGGAAGGGAGACAGGGAAAGGATGTGCAGAAGTGAACACGGGATTTGTTTGGCAGCAGGGTTTTGAACAGATGACTTCCACACAGAGGCACCCACAGGATTGTGGCTGGGGTTAACAAGCCTGGCTCCTGTTCTCTGTGGGGCTGGTGGGTGAGGTGTCCATGGGCTGCCGTGGAGCCAGGAAGAGTCACAACTGCTTGGGCTCAGCTTTACTGTGGTGTCCCAGCAACTGGGATGGAAGTTGCTATGCAAGGATGAGCTGAGCCCAGGGAGAAGAGAGAGAGGGAGAAGAAAAAAAGGAAGGAGAAGAGGAAAATTGTGAGAGAAACCGTGCGTGCGTGTGTGTGCACATGTGTGCTAAGCACAGCTCTGCAGTCTCCGTTCTGTCTGCATGGAAGGGGAAGATCTTTGCTCTCCCACCTGGAAGAAAAGAGGAGACATTTACAAAGAAGCAGCCACAGGGATGCCAAGGCAGG
>JAHREE010000457.1:234535-268021 GCA_033628505.1 Tringa tobata
GTGATCCTGGCTGCTCATCTTTTTGCATCACCTGCATTTTGACTATTTCAGCCACAAACCTTAATGCAGCGTTTACGTCGCGGTTTGTTTCTTTTGTACAAGCAAAGGTCAGGAAAACAGACAGGAAAGCACTAATCTCTACACAAGTCTTTGTCTTTCCCACCTTTTCTCTCCTGAATGCAGGCAGGACAATGCTGAGCGAGCTGCTCGGTGGCATTGCCCTGAATACAGCAAAATGAACCCCCTCTGCCTGTAGCACTGGGGTCAGACGGTGCTTGTGTCAGGCTGGTTTTGGATTCAGAGCTCTGTTATTTTTCCATTTTCTTTTTTTTTTTTTTTTTTTTTCCAAGTTTGCAAACTGTGTCCTCAGTCAGCAGTAACCACAGGGAGAATTTCCACTTGGAAAGTTTCTTTGCCGCTGCTCGGGCCCTGGGAGGCTGGATTTCGGCTGTAACAGGGAAAGGGCTGTTCTGTTCCACCCTTGCTGACCGTCCAGGTCTGAAAGCTCAAAAAAGGCCAGCTTATTCCTCAAGTCCTGATCTAACCCCGTGTATGGCATTTGCCCCAAGGCAGTGAAATTCCAGCAACTTAATACTTCAGGCTGTGATCTTTAAAGGGTTAAAGGGAGGCCCAGCTGCAACCTCTTGAGCTCGCTTTGATGCTCAATTAAAGCCAGGACAGCTGTGCTTGTAACAGCCCTGAGTTGGGTCCTCTGAGCTCTGTTACACTGCCAGGACGTGAGTATTGTCCCCTGGGGTGGGACATGGACTCGGAGATGGATCCCTTTGCCTTCCTGCGTGGTGATAACTGGCTCTCCTGGTGCAACCTTCTGACTTCCCAGAGCTTGCTGTGATTTAGAGCCCGTTCCTGCACAAAAGGGGAAGGCAGAGGAGAAGGGAGGGCTGGAAAACCTTCCCTTGCACGGGAGCAAACCTCCCCGAGTCTGTCCGGCGGCGCTGGCGGGGAGGGCTGGAGCTGGAAGGAATGCGGCTGCGTCTTGGTGGAGGAGCATGAGCTGGAGTTTCTGGCTGAGAGGGAGCGACTGGAAAGCAGGTTTGCACAGGGTGGCTGATCTTCTCTGATCCCCGACTGCCTTCCTGTCCTCTCCCCTGCCCAAATCTTCTCTCGCCAGCTCTCCTGGCCCTGGAGGTGGTTTGGCATCCTGGCCGCTGCAGTCAGCTGGATCTTGCCAGTTGGGGGTCATGGGCAGTGGTGCCCCTCACTGTGCCAGGCCTGCCAAATAGCAGTGGTGGCCTCTGAGGTGGGGAGGCATTTGCTGTGTCTCCATCAAGAAACTTCCCCTCTGGATAATGGCTCCGGGAAGCAGCCTGGCTGGGTGGAATGAGCCCTGGGGTTCAAGGCAGGGGTGAAGAAGCTTTGCCTGGCCCCTCTTTCCAGCTCTCCCACTGGGTTCAAAGAGCAAGCACTTCCAAAGTGACCACCCCCCACCATGCCCAGGGATCTGCAGCCAGGAGGGACCCCGTGCAGGATCTGACCCTGCAGCTCTGCCTGGAGCACAGCACATCCAGCAAGGGCCGTTAACAGGGGAACCTCACAGCTGGAACCAGAGCCCTTGCAACATGGATATTTTTAGCCCATGCGAATGGTCGTGTTTATTTTTCTACTGTTGTGCCTTCTCGCCTTTCCCAGGGATTTTATTGCTTGTGAAAGCAAGGACCTTAAGAGCCATGTGAGTGTCTGTGCTGGCTGCTGCAGTCACCCTGTCTGCCTCCATCGCTCCAGCTCCCTCTGCCCATGCATTACCCATCCGATGTCCCCCAACGAGTCCATTTACAGTGCAGTGATGGACAGTGACTGGCAGAAGCACCTTGTCTTACCTTGGACCAGATCTTTCCCTGGGGCTGGGATGTCCATGGGACACCCTGAACATGAGCATGGGGTTGGTGATGCGTGTGCAATCCCTCTCCTTGGGACAGGATGAAACAGAGGAACGTTGCAAGCTTGTTTATTGTCAGTGTTTCAAAACAGTATTTTTTATTACAGACTCATCAGGTTGCTCACACTGTGGCAGGAATTTAATAATATAAGGCACAGAGAACATTCAGAAGTAAAAAAGGAGTTCTCAGCCTGTGAGACTTAACCATCCCTTCTCTCCTGTCAGGACCCTCTCTATAAAGCAAAATCCAAACACCTTCTCCCTTTCTTCCCACCCATCCCTTAAATCCCGAAATCCACGACAGGAAAAATAATATCACATCCTTTCCCTCGAGCGTGTGGCAAGCACGCCTCTTTCTGGGCAGAAACGTCCCTTCCAAGCCTGACACAGCTTCCCTGGGAGAGCAGGGCTGGAATTTAAGCAGGACCAAGGCAGAGGTGGGAAGTGCTCAAGGGCACCGTGATTTGGGGCCAGCCAAGAGCTTCGACTGGGCTCCAGCAGGATCTCAACGGCAAGGTCAGCCCCAGGCACTTGGGGGGGGAGCTGCACCAGATCTCCCTTTGCAGCACAGAAGACACGACAGCGGTACCATGGGTGAGTAATGGTAAAGCACGTAGCACTTTCAAACCTTTATTTTTCCAGGATGGGATTTTACAGGATGGGATGCGTTTCATTTTATTTGCTTTAAATTTTGTGCGCTTTCCTATTCGTTTGTTGGACTAGCCCTTTTTTTTTTCTTTTTTTTTTTTTTTTTTGTGCCCAATGATTGTTAAATTCGAGCCCTGGGAATGGGAAAAAAAAAAAAAAAGGGGGAAAAACAAAATCCTGCCACTCTATGTCTTTCTCACCCCTTTCCATCCACCCCAACCCCTACCATGAGCTGGGTGAGCACAATGTCACCCGGAGCTGCTCTGCTTGAAAAGCCCAATCCTCCTACATCCTCTGGCTTTGCCTTCCTTTGCTGATGGTCTGTGACTGGAGGTGGAGGATCAGCTGAGAGGTCTTTGCGACTACGCTGGCGTGTCCAAGAACGTGTCCAAGAACGTGCTGTTAGTTAGAAGTTAAGAGCAGTCAATCCAAGAGCTGATAGAGAGACGGAGCAGATATTTAGGACAGGAACAGGGTCGGTCAATGGTATAGACGTGTGGGAGAGAGAAAGGGCTGGTGGAAATAGCCAAGTGAGTAATCTAGTGGTAATAGATTAGGCTATGAAGGAGGGCTGTTACTTCTCTTAGCACCGTTACTACGTATGTTTAGATCTATATTAGCACCTTGTTCCCAGGGAATAAAACAACAAAACAAAACAAAAGCGGTTCAAAAACCGAAGGAAGTGGGAAGGTTAAAACAAGACAAAGTTGGCAGCAGAGACGGAAGCTGGGGGTTTAGATCACAAGATCCTTGTCTATGTCCTCTGTGGAAGGAAAAGAGAGAGAGGAGGTTAGGAGGTGGGTGCTCCCAGGGTCCCATTGCTCCTACAATCCACCCCCTCCCCACTCTCCCCTGCTTTTCCCTCCCCAGGACGGGCTGTAATGCGTTGCTTCATCCCAAGCTGGGGCTTTGGGGGTGCTTTTTGGTGTCCCTCCCACCCCCATTCCCTCTCTACCCGGTACTTACGCTCCTTAATGCCGAAGCAGCTGGCCCACTCCTCCAGGGCGATGTACTTGTCGTTGTCCAGGTCACAAGCCTCGAAGAAGCGGGTGGTGCAGTGCTCCATGGGGATGAGGGGGGCACGGAGTGGGGCCAGCTCGGTGTGGGACAGGTACCTGCCGAGGTGACCGCATGGTCAATGCCCACCCACCAGCAGCAGTTGCCCTCCCATGGGAGGGGAGATGCTCTGCCTGGTGGTGGTGGGGGGGGGGAGCAGAGCAGGGTGAGATGCTGGCCCCAGCTCTTGGTCTGGTTTGACTGCTGGCCCAGTGCCCTCCCAGTGTCCAGCACTTAATGTCATGAAGGTCAAGGTCTGGTGTCTGCTTTTGCAAACGGCCGTGCTAGTCACAAAATAGCCAGCAGCTGGGGGTCCTCACTGGCTGCCCCCCACTCATGGGTCTGAGTGTGTAATCGCTCTCAAGCCCATCTCCAGCTCACAGCTCAGCCAGCAGCTGCTATCTCAGCTGTTGAACTTATCCCGGGGCCTTTGGACTAAGATATTTTAGGGAACTATCATACGACAGTAAATCTGAGAAGGCAGAAACTCCATACCCAAGGGAGATGGGAGCAGCTGGGGCTGGGGGAGTCCCTTCTTTCTGCAGAAGAGCTTTTTGCAGAAAGTAAAACTGCCTCTACCCCAGCCTGCTTTGCCCCAGCTGCTGCCAGATGTGTGCAGGGGTTATCCCTCCACAGGGCTTTGCTTGTGCCTCTGCCACTTGTGTCACATCTCCAGCCTTGACACCTTCTGCCACCGAATCACCCTGGTCCTCAGGCAGGAAAGGGTCCTGGTAGGGCACCCCATTCTGCTCTGCTGCCACTCACCCATCAATGGGGTGCTGGTCCAGCTGCCCGAACTGCCAGTGCACAGGGAAGATGTACATGTTGTAGTTCTTCTCAAAGTCACGGGCCAGCAGCTCCACGGTGTGGTCACCGGCCTCCAGGCGCTTCTCATTCTCGTGGATCTTCTTCACCTGTTGTAGGAGAGACCGGGAAGACTTTGTCAGCAGGGAATGGGGTGCAAGGGGGGACCCCGGGAAGGGCTTTTCATGGGATGCCCGCAGGTCATTCTGGATGTTCTTCCCTTGTGTGCTGGGCTCTGTTGGCAGGGTGAGCTCTCAGACTCCCTCCCTAACCCCTTACCTTGAGCTTCTGCTTCTCGGTCAGGAGGTTGTTGTCCTCATCGCGCTCGTACAAGGTGATCAGCACGTTCTTGAGCCAGTCCCGCATGCGCAGGGGGAACTCGGTCAGCTCTGTGTCCAGGCAGGCGGGGATGACTGGAAACCACACACGGTGGTCAGCACAGCACCTGGACATGCAGCCCCAGACACACAGCCCCAGTGTCCCCCCACCTCAGCCCTGTATCTCCCTGGACCTTTGCTCTCCCTCAGCCCATGGGCAAGGGGGCTGTGCTCAAGTTAGGGGTCCCCTTGTCTAAAGGAATGGCTCCACTTACATTTGCAAGGCCCGATGTAGTCCAGGTGCAGCTTGTGTCCTTTCTTGGTTCCCTCCAAGGTGCACTTGGTGGCAAAGAAATGGCAGGAGGAGTCATAGGTCTTGTTGTCGGTGCCGCAGACCTGCAGAGGATGGGGAGATGCGGCTTGAGGGACACTGAAGCCCAGCCCTGCTGTGAGGTCAGCAGGGAGAGCCTCCAAATGAGATGTTTAACTTGTTTCTTGGGATGGATAACAGCTCCTCGGTCACTGCTGGTTGAAGACAGATGGGGACCTGCTGCCCTTACTTTGATTGTCTCCCCCACCATCTCTGGCAATGTCCCATGTGAGGTCCCTCCCCGCTCCAGTCCATCAAGCAGCTTCTGCCCTCACCTTCTCGAAGACGCCAGCGGTGGCTGGGCAGCTGGAGGGGTCCTGGCACACACACATGGGTGAGTTGTTGTCATCCACCTCGCACACCTTGCCGTGCTTGCAGTGGTGGTTCTGGCAAGGGTCTGGGAGAGGACAGGGAGCAAAGTCAGAGCTTGGCCCATCCTCACCTCCCACAAGCCTCCCGGGGCATCTCAGCACAGAGGGAAGACAGAGACTTTACCAGGAACAGCCCCAAGCATCTCTCCCTGCACTAGGAAGATGTGAGGGTTTCCAGAAGCCCATGTTAGACCTTGGGCTAATCCTGGGCACCTTTCTGTAGCCACACAACACAATGGTTTTTCTGTGGCAAAAAAGTGGTTACGGAGAATCCAGTGCTGGATAGACATCATGTACCTCTTTCTTTTGCTTTTAACTGTGCATCTAGGCTGGCATGGTCCTTGTGCTACAGCTGTTCCCAAAGAAGCCCCTCACTGTTTGGAGTGTCTAAAGCTCGCCAACCCGGGGAAGGGACCAGTTCTCTGCCTGAGAAACGCTGGAGAGCAAGGGAAAAGTGACTTACTCTCTGCAACAATCTCCTCTACATCTTCTGTGGGTTCCTCGAACTCTCCCACCTCCACCTGGACAGGGTTAGCCCCCACAGGCTCCTGCAAAAGAGGTCAGTGTTTCAGCTGGGGGTGCACAAAGATCTCGGCCCCATTCCTTGGGGGGCAGAGCAGCCCGTGCTTCAGAGATGCTCTTCCACTCCTTGGGTGCTGCAAGGGATGGGTGACGAGGAGGAGCAGAGTCACCTACCTCTGTGGTGGGGTCTTCGATGACCTCTGTCTCATCGGGCAGAGCCTCCTGCTGCAGGGGAAAAGGACCATGAGCTGGGGTCCATGGGTGGTCCCAAGGAGGGTGACCCACTGAGGAAGGTAGCAGGGCCAACCCTTGGGTTTCCTCTCGCCCCCTTGCCCCCCGTCCCTCAGGGTTTTATTCATCATAAAAGAAAATCCCTATTGGATACACTGGATGGACAACCCTGACAGCAGAGAGGCTCCGTTGTCTCCTGTACTTACCGGAGCTGCCAGGGCTTTGCCTGCCAGGCAGAGAAGGAAAAAAATCCAGGCCCTCATCTTTCAGCAGACCCTGAATAAAGGAAAGGAAAAGGAGGAATGAGGGGCAGGAGGCCACCGTGTGCCGCTCGGCTCGGGGCTGAGCTCACGGCTGGCAGTCAGACACCTCGAAAAGGGCGTTCTCTTTATTTCCTTCCTTGTCTGTTCAATATTACAGACCCACATGCTGCCTTTTCTAGCCAAAACCATAAGCCAAATAACGTTTCCAAGACAAATTCTTTTGATTTCACAAAATGGGGCATTGGGCGTTCAGGTTTCTGTTGCTTTCCTCGATGCCTTTAGAAAAATTGCAGTCAAAATGGCAGTTCCCTCATCCTCCACAGGAGTTTTTTTTTAACTGAAAAAAGCATTTTTTCATGTTAAAAGCCCCTGATACGAGCCCCAGGTAGAGGCAATAAATCTGTCTGCCATTTTCTTTGTCAATCAGAGGAAAAATGAAAGTGGAAGATGGAAAAAGAGTCCAGAGAGACAGTGAGAAGGGGCACTTGAGAATTAAATCCTTAAATTAAAGCACTTCCCACATGGACACAGACATCTCCAGGGGTATCAGCGACCTGTCCCCCATCCCCAGCACCCCCAAATGTTGGGGTCTCTACCACGGTTCTTCCTTTCCTGCTTAGACCTGAGGGTCCCCAAACTAGGTTGGAGGGATCTAGGATGGATCTGGCATTCAATCCTGCCAGGAGATGAGCTCTGGGTTTGATGGATCTAGAATGGATCTGGCATTCAATCCTGCCAGGAGATGAGCTCCAGGCTGGTGAGCCCTTTGCACCCTCTCGATCTGGGCTGTCTCAGGGACCCTGTAGGATGAGGGAGCCAGGCAGCTCAGCTAACACCGGCCACGATGCGAGCCAGGAGAGCGCAGCTGGTGTGATCCCCCTGTCCTTGTCCCCCCCAGTTCCTGTTTGGCAGGATTGAGCCCCTCTGTGTGTGAGGGCAGAGAGGAGCTCAGCTGGCCGCTTAATATGCCGGTGGCATCTCGCTCCTGACAGTGAGGGCTGCCCGCTCCCTTCCGCCCCCCCGGGAGAGCGAAACACCCCCGGTTTGTCTCCCACCAGCGAGGGGACTTGTCCCCCTGCCAAGGCTTCCGCTGCCTCCCTTCCGCTCGCCCTCCTCCTCTCCACCTGCGTGGCCAGGACATCGCAGCCCACCAGCTCCCTGGATGGCTTTGTTGGGACAGAAAGCGTGGGACAAGGTGTCTTTCTCTCTGTCAGCCAGCATGGATTGGATATCTAATTTGCCAGTGCATCCTTTCCCTTCCTCTCTGGGTATAACACCGTGCCAAGGCTGTGCAGCCAGGGCACCAGCCAGCCTGGGCTGTGCTTCCTAATCCAGCAAGGTTCAGCCACGCAGAGGCTGAAATCCTCCTTCCAAGCTCAGCGCCTCACCCAGCCCCGGCTTCCCAGGGGAGGGAAGCTTCCCAGGGATGTCAGATGGCTGGGAGCATGGGGGTGGTGGGACAGAGGACCTGTGGGGAAAGGGGCTGCAGGTGGGGATGGATGAGTCCATTTGCTCTGGGGAGACTCCAGCTGAGCAGCTCCCCCCCCTTCTTCTGCTCAGTACACACCGTCCCTTCCCCTCGCCTTTATTTGCTCTGGAGGCTGCTGAGAGCTCTCCTGGCATTTGCTGGGAGAGATCACTGGTTCTTCACTTCTGGAGAGGTGGTTTAGGGGGAGGCAGGTGGAAAAGTACTGGTGAATCTGGCCATCTCCTCCCTTGCTGCCATCCCCTCGCTTGTAAAGGCTCCTCCTGGGCTTCTCCCAAGGGGTTTGTTTGCTTTGGAAGACGTTCTGAGGTTCTTGCTGGGCAGAAATACAGCATTGACCAGCCTGGAGGAGAGGGCAGTCCATATGTACACGTGGAAGATGGTATTGAGAACCAAATGCCAGACCAAGGCCCTCTCAAATCATTTCCCCAACCCCCCAAAAATCCTGAATTTCAAAGCCTGGGCATGCAGTAAGCTGGGGTCAGGGAATTACACCCTTGCTAGGAGCCAGCAGACAGTCAGAGCTGCCAGTGTTGTGTTTGGATGAAGAAGGAGCACGAAAGGGTCTGAGCAAACAAGCTCTGCAAAGCTGCCTCGCGCCAGAGATGGGAAAACCAGTTTATTTGAAAAACAACATTCTCCTCGAAGCAGAGCCTATGCATAAAAGGACATTGCAGCGCCTGTGAGCCCCTCACTGTTTTGCAAAGGCATAGTCTTTCCTGAATGCCTGGTGGTCAAAAGTCATGAAATAACAGCTCGGGAGCTCTAGGCACAGAGCTGCTCCAGCAGAAGAGCCTGGCCCACGGTGCGAGTCTCCCTCCTTGTGGACCTACCCTCATCCTGCTGTCCAAGAAAATGCACTTTGGAGCTGGGAGCTGGACCATACCATGAGCTCAGCGTCCATGCAACAGCCTGAGGGTCTCGGGGGGGATCCCTGCGAGGGGCCCTGCTCTGGGAATGCTTGGCACCACTCTGCAAGAGCCCCGTGGAGGGCAGAGGCCAGCATGAGGCGCAGAGCAATGGGGTGCAGCAGGAGGTCATTTTGGACAGAAGAAAACAGGATGGGGAAATAGATCTTAGCAAGCAGGGACCTACACCTTTCTGTATCCTACAGGAATGAACAGAGGTCAGTACTTCGCAAGACATGCTGGAAACCAGCACATCCTGGGCACAAAGAGGGATGCTGAATATGAAGTAAGTGAAGCCTCCACAGTCACCATCCCCTCCTCAGGCCTGCCCTCCTGACTCCTGATGGTGAAGAAGAGGACCTGGGAGCAATGGGCTGCAGGACCCTTGGCCCGCACTGCATTTCTAATAACAGAATCTTGTGGCTTCCATAAACCCCACTGGATGGTTCACCTTCCTGGCATGGCCCAGGCTTTCCCTCAGCGCTGGCCGCTTGTTGCATTTTGCAGCCATGTCCCTAGCAAGACAGCCACAGGGTGTAGAAAGGTCTGAGACTGAGCCACAGAACCTCCATAAATTCAAAGCAAGATACTCTGGCCAACTCCTTACCTCCCCCCCCATCAATCCTGTAGCACCATCATAAGTTTCTGCTGCTGGGGAAGGGGACAGTCTGTGCCACTGGGGTCTGTTGGTCCCTGATGTCTCCTCCTGCCCAGCCTGGGGGCTTTTGTGGGCTGGGGTAGGACAATAACTAGGTAGGTGCCTCCAGAGGAGGCTCCATGGATGGTGGAGCGTGGCCCATGTAGCGCTGGCCCTGGCCAAGGTTGCATAAGCCCTTTGGGATGCCACGTTAGCGTGGGGAGGAGTCTCTGCCTGGCCACTTTGACAGCTCCTCCCCGAGGCCATTGGGATGACCCCAGCTGCCTCACCACTAAGCGGGGGACGAATGGCCCCACTGCCACCTCCTGTCACCAGCAGCAGAGGACAGGAGTGGGTAATCGTTGGGCCAAAACCTTCCCACGTCTTAGCCCCCCACCTGCACCCCAGCCTGGCCATGCAGGAGACAGCCAGCCCCAGTGGCAGGGTCTTCTGCACCCACCCTCCATTGGTCATTGCTCTTCCAAGCCTCTGCAGGGTCTGATGTGCCCCAGCACCTCAGGCTGAATGTAAAGGCAGGATCTGTCCAGAAAAAGCTTCTGCCTACAAATCCCACTGTGGGCCACAGTTTTCAAGGCGCAGAGGGGTGACCAAGCGTGGCCATCACAGAGACATGACACCACCTGGCCGTGACCTATGCAAGCAAGACCCTCTGATCTTTACTCAGCCAGCCGCTCCTGGGCTAAAATTCGATTTGAAGTCAGAGTCCTTTGCATGAGTTCCCATAAAGGTCTCTGCTGAACAGGTCCCTGCATGTCCGGGCTGTGCTGCTGGGGGTGCCGGCTCACCCAGATGTGCTGCAGCTGTGCTGGGTGCCAGGGGAGCAGGGCAGGAGCAGAGGGCTGGGCAGAAGACAGCCTGGCTCCTGGCACCTGCAGAGGCCCCTCTCGCACAACGTGCAGGCTCCGAAAGCCAAGCTAGGTTTGGATGGAAGTGACATTCCCTTTAGCTCATGCACACGCTTCCACACTCCCAGAAAAACACAGGAGAAGTCTAAATACCACATCTGTCCATGCAGAGTCACTAAAGACATACCTACACCACAACAAGGTATTAACCCATTCCCCTTGCAGGCACTTGAGCAGCCCTGATTGCACCTGATAGAGGCTCCAGATCTCACAGGGCTTATTGATAACACGGGCAAGAGCCCAAATGCCACTATAGGTGTGCACTGGCTTGAGGCTGTCGTGGTTTGTCTGGGTTGCAAATTGCATCCGTGCTGGGAAACAGTTAAATTAGCACCAAGAAAAGTGCAGGGATGAGACCTGGGCTGCAAGCAGGGGTTCAGCGATGAGCCCTTGGCAGACCCCACTGGGGAGGGCAGGCAATAGAGCGTTTTGCTGTCCTGCCTGAGCTTTTTCTTTTGTTTGGGCTGGATGTGGGGCAGTGCCAAAAGCAGCCAGGCTATTTCTGTGCCAGGTGCAAGCGGTCCCTCTGGCTCCTGGGGGATACGGAAAGCTGATCTGGCCACAGCACCACAAAGGAGGGGGAGAGAGAGAGGAAACTGTCCGCTAAATATTCTGCAAAAATGCAAACCATCTTCAAAGCATTCCCTGGGCTCGCCCTGCCACAGCCGCTCCAGCGATAACAGCCCCGACATCCCTCCGACCAGAGGACCCAGAAAGGGTTACCATGGGAGCCGACATTCCTCTGGGGCTGAGTCATGGAAGAGCAGAGGGTTGTGGAAGGAGGGGCTTGAAAAAAAAGTTTGAAAAGTTTATTTCTCCTCCCCCCCCCCCCCCCAGCACCCGCCCGCACCCCTGCTCCTGCCTATGTGGCAGACAATAGCTCGGCTTTAACTGCTGCGCAGAACGTGACAGCCTTTTATTTCTGCTTAAAACTCGCCTGATCGACCCTAACAAACGGCTGCAATTTACTTTTGTCCTTCTGCCGGGTTGCTGAGCTTTTGGGCTGTTTCAAGTCGGTGGTGACCGAGGGCTGGGAGTACTGGCGACCTTCCCGCTGCCCCCGATTTCACTCCAACTTGAAACTGTTGCCTTTCGGTTTGGGTGGGAATTCGGCGCCCATCCTGTTAAATTTCCTTTTCTTGGCTGGATCCACCAGAGAAGAGCTCTCTTAGAGCAGGGACACAAAGAGCAGGGTTAGGCTGCCACGCACGTCAGCGAGGGACAGTGGCTGCCTTTAAAGGCAACAAGCCCTCGGCTCTTCTGCCTGGACCTAAAATCTCTTCTGGCTGAGCCCAAGTTCTTAAAACTTTAAAAAAAAACAACCCAAAAAGAGCTTTGTTCCTCCTCTCCTGCAACCACCGTCTCTCTAACAGTTGATCAGCTGGAGTTCAGCAAAGCAGGGCAGCAGGACTTGAAATGGTTTCAAAGTCTGCTTGGAACAAAAAGCTGAGTGTCTTTTTTTTCTTTTTTTCTTTTTTTTTTTTTTAGGAGAAATAAGAGCGGCTGTACTGAAAAAATAAAAATGCTGAAACGAAGTCGACAGCTCTTTTGTCCTCAGATATTCTGGTGAGTAAAACGTCACCTGCCAACGGACCTCAGGCTGGGTGTAATGGGGACTGGTTTGTCGTTAGATCTGATTTGCTCTGCAGGTTGGTTTGATGTTCCCAGGCTTTGGTCTCATGCATTTTGCTAAGGAAATACCCCACAACTGAAAACCCAGAGGGGAAAAAGGGAGGAGAGAGAGAAAAATTAGGGCAGGTTAAAGCTCAACAGTCAGATGCCACCGAAGTGTTAAAGCTGGCAGGGAAATAGGGTAACAGCTCAGTTTAGGAGCGGAGATGCTGCAAAGAGGAGAAAAGAAGTCAGAAGTCTCTAAATTCATCACTTGGGGGGGGGGACGTGGATGCCCTGAGACCCCAAGTGATGCATTGCCGGGCACCAGATGCACCCCAAGGGCCAGCATAGTGGCTCCCGGGCCAGGGAACCCTGTGACTGGGGCTATGGGGACCCCCATTCCGGGAGAAACAAGACGGCAAAGGCAAACGCGAAGGTCTCGGGTCATACCTCGCAGTCCCGGCAGCACGGCTGAGGAAACTTCAGGCGCTTGGACGGGCTGGAGGAATCTGCAGGTTTTAGAAGGAGGCAGGAGGAAACCAAAGGGTGGGCTGGGTTTCCTGCTGCCTCTCCTCCTCCTCCTCCTCCTCGCTATCTTTCCAAATCGGTCTCTTCCTCTCCCTCTCTCCCCAGTGGGCAGTCCCCCGTCCCACCCGCCTGAGAGACGGGCTGAGGCACAGCCTGGGTCCAAGGGATAGACCAGAGAAATCAAGCGGGGCTGGAGATCAAGGGGGTCTCTTGCAGGGATAGATCAGCCCCCCAGCGCAACCTTCCCAGCAGAGTCCTTGTCACAGCAGCTGCCTGCGTTGCTGCAATGAGTTTGTCAGTTCTCCGGCTTTCTGGGACTAACAGCATGGGGGGGATCAGGGAGGAATATCACCTCTGTGCTTGGTTTGTGCACCTCCTGGCACCTACTGCAATTAAAATGTTAAATGCTGTCATTTCACAACGGGGTAGTTCAATCCCTGAGCTGGTGTTTCCCATCCTCAGGGAGATACAGAGGAAAGCAGGAGAGTCCTCCCTCCTCCATCCTCTCTCCTAACACTGCAGCCACCTGGGACTGCCTTGTGGGGAGGGAGAGGGAAGAATGACCCAGAGAATGTGGTGAGTTATGACGTGTCTGAAATACGCTCCAAGTAAGCAGAGAAGTGCTGGGCTGGGAGATGTGACCCTCAGCAGACTGGTTTCTCTGCCGTGGTTATTGTCCAGCAGATCTGGACTGATTGAACAAAACCCACAGCTGAAATTCCCGGCCAGTTGAATCCGATGGTCTCTTCAGACATCACTAAGTATCTTGACCTTACAGATCGTAACTCAGCTGGATCAGCTGCGCAGCCAGAGGCAGCCAGACAGCAAAGCTGTTTGGAGTTGACTTTTCCCATCTGTTCCTCAGCTCCTCTCTCCTCGCATCTCACCACGACGGAGAGGATTTAAGGTTCATCTGCTCCCCCGGCAGAACCAGAGAGCGTGCCTTTACGCACCAGCGTGGCCACGGCGCTGAATTGCAAAGTAAAGCCAAAAAGAGAGGCTGTCAAATTGCTGGAATTCTGGCATCCTTGAAGAGTGTCTCCATGACACACGGGGCTGTCCTGAGCGCTGCAGAATAGTCCAGCTCTTCGCAGTTTGTGACCCACCTGTGGCACCAACCCTCACCCTGCCTAGAGCAATGCAAGGTTGCTCTCCAGGAGCTGCTGGAAAGATGGTGGCTGCTGTAGCCAGCAGGACTGAGGACAAGTCATCTGGGCACCAGTAGGCTGATTGTGGATGCTGGGTGAAGGACAACCAAGGCCATAACAAAATGCAGCATGGTGTTTTGTCTTGGCTGCCTGGGGTTTGGGTTCATTCCTCATGATTACACACTATCTTTGAGAGGGGCTGAGACACTGCTCTGGGTGCTTAACTCTTCCCACCGATGTTTCTGGCCTGGCCTGGCCTGCTGGGCCACGCTGGCTCCTTGCTTTGTAGGGTGCCTGTTACTTTGAGATTTGTGATTCTTTATCAGCTCACTCTTTGTCCGGCCTCACAGCGCTTCTGCCTCGTGTGAAAGAAACAGATGCAAGGCTAAATATCATGTGGCCAACAAGAAACGAAAAATAAGCGAAACAGAAAGGAAAAGGGGAGGGGAAAGGTAGAGAAGGGGGCTGTGAGAAACTATCATCACTTCCCAGTGAGATGGTTTATTACTGAGATCAGGCAGCTCTGGAGGCTGGTGTTAAAAGATGAAGAAAGTCTTCTTCACCCATTCCTTTACTTGGCTACACACCACTCAAAAGCCATCCCTGGGTGGATGTTGGTAACACTCAGAGACATCCAGAAATACCCCATGCGACCCTCTCGGGTCCAGCTTTGTGATTGTGTCTAAGACTCCATGGGTCCTTCTAACACAGCCAACAACCTGTGGCACCTGGAGCATCTTCTCCTCCCACCACAAGTGTCCATAGCTCCCAGGTGGAGCTCAGTGCCACTCAGAGGTCCCGTTTGGCTCCAGAGGTCACACATCCCCTAAACCCAAGTTTCATTTGCTTGGTTCACACCCCAAGGATTTGAATGCTCTCGTTGAATGCTCTCTGCGCTGGATTAGTCACGGCTCGCATTGAAATCATACAGCTGCTCGTACTTCTCCTAAGGAAAAAAAAAAAAAAAAAAAAAAGAGACATCTGGAAAAAATTTTAGGGAGGAGAAAAAAAAAAAAAAAAGAAGAGAAAAGAAACCACGTCTTTTCTAACTGACAACGTGGCAATTGCTTAGTGCTCTTCACTGTAGCCTGAAGCTAAGCCCTCTTCTAAGGGCTTAGACAACTGACAGTGCCAGGAAGATAATTATAACAGGGATTTCTTTATATACGTGGCGGCTTAAACCCTGGTTTTGAGCGAAAGCAACAAGCAGCCTGCTGCAGCGGTGCAGGCACATCTGGAAATGGCCCCCGAGCTCGCGGCGATGAGCCCCCGGGTGGGTGGGAGTGAGGGGTCCTCACGGTCCTCCGTACACACGGTGGGGACAACCAGGTCCTGCAGCTTGTGAGGGACACGCTGCCAGGGCCAGGGGTGCCTTGTCAGCGGTGGGAGGGAGGGGGATCACACGGAGAGGGAAACAAGAGCCTGAAACAACTGGCTGACTCTTTAATCTCAGCAGCTTTAAGAAGCTCCAGGAACGAGTGAGCGCTTGCAAAAGAAAGTCCTGAAAAGTCCTCTCCACGCTTGTAAGGCTTTAGCAGGGCCAGCAAAGACGTGGCTGGCTGCCAGGAGGAAAACTGGACCTCACACATGCTAGAAGGCCATCTTATGCCATCTGGAGCTCTGGATGGGTGGAAAATCACCCAAGGGACCTCATCAGCCCCAGGAGCCCTCGCAGTGCTGTTGTCCTCGCAGGTCCAGCTCAGGCTCTCCCACCCCTTGCCCGAGGGTGGTTTGGGCACAGCTGATGCCCCCCAGGGCTGCCAGCACTTGCCCCCAGCTCGAGTGACCACACAAACTCCGATGGAAACAGCAAACAGGACAAGACCCCTCGAGGTGTGATCTCAGTTTACAGCAAAGCCAAGAGTTTTGCAGGGCTGAGGTTTGAACTCCAAGTAACCCCACTTCAAAATCCAAATGTCCTCGTCCCCTTTTAAGCCCGGTTGGGCAGATCTGGGCTGGCCTGGTTGAGAAAACCCAAGTGCTCTCCAAGAGGGGGACAATTCTGCCACAAGAGAAGGAGAGGAGAGAAAAGCAAGTGAGCAGCTTGGTGGATGCAATACAAGTGGAGAATTAATAATCCTGCTGTCTCGTCTCACAAATCTCTCAGTCTAAAGGGCCCGTCCTTCTCTCTGCTCTGGGAGGGATTCTCTAATGAATTTTTCTGGAGAGGATGTTTCTGCATTAATTGCTGGTGGATGCCGCTGCAAAACAATGAGCCCAAAGTGCATGCAAATAAACAGGATGCCCCACAACCACTGTGGAAATGTCATTTACTAAGTCTTCATGGCCGGGTGTGTGGCTGGAGAGTGACTTCCTCAGAGACACAGGGCAGCGCAGGGGAAGGCAACAGCTGCTGGAGTGGGAACCCAGCACCCAGCTCAGGGAAACAGGAGTGAGACCAGCAGCTCCAGAGCAGGCAGGAATCTGCTTATCCCAGGAATGTCCCAGCTCTCCTGCTCTCTGCGAATGTGTCAGCAAGTCCTGCAGCAGGGTTTCTGGTTTTTGTTGTTTGTTTTTTTTTTTCCATTTCAAAAGCAGCTCAGAGGCAGAAAGCCTGTGCTCTCTAGACTCTCTCCAAGCAGAGGCACGGCCACTGGACGCACCATCTGCACGGGGCAGGATGAACCCAAACTGTCCTGGGAACTTGCCCAAGGGTGGCTGTCTGTCCTACACGGGCCAGGGACTTCTCCACCGTGGGGTGGGACTCTCTCCCCTGGGGCTCAACAGCGGGACTGATGCCTGGTCCAGATGGAGCAGATTGACACCTGGCCAAGGTCTCCTCTGGTGCCTGGACTGGGAAAGCCCAAGTCCCAGGGCTGGGGTTGAGCTGGCTCAATGGGGCAATGCAGGCAAACGGGGTGCTGGCTCTGCCAGAAGCAGAGGGAGAAAGAGCAGTGGATGTCATTGCAGGGTTTCGGCTGTAAACCAGAGGCTTTCGGGACGAGGGGTGGAAATCCAGCTGTGCATGGCTCTGCGGTGAGTCACGACCTGCGGAGCCAGGAGGCAGAACACGCTTGGTGTGGGATGGCTCGCTCTTTCCTTGATGTGTGTGGGCACTCACAGCTGTCCCCGGGGGCCTCTGGTGAAAGACACTTCCCATGCCCCACGAGAGGGATCTCTCCACCTTTTTTAAACCACCCCTGCAATGATCATCTCACTCGCTTGGAAACATGTGGGGCTGCAGGTTTGGGAGAAGCCTATCTGTCCCCTGTGAAACCAAACTGAGCCCAAAGAAGCAAGGGGGGAAAAAATCTGTCAACTTCCTCAGCTGTGGCACAAGCAGGGATCTCCACATGCTGTCCCAGCATTGCCCTGGCTGCCTCTCGTGATGTCCCTACACACATCTACCCACGTGTGGGATGTCCCTGCACTGATCTGATGCCTCTCATCAGGTCTGCACATCGCAGCTGTGCCTGCCCCCAGCTGCACCCAGAGCGGGTGGTCCACACAACCCCTCCAGCCATAGCCCCCCACCGTGTCCCTATGGCAGGGTCCCCACAGCACTGCCTGGAGCCATCACACCAGGCACCAGCAGAAAGAACAGGTCTTCAGTTGCTTTGAAGCTCCCATCGTGGTCTGGGCACATCCTGCCTGGCTGAGCTTGGTCCCAGTCAAATATTCCAACATCCAAAGGACTTTGCTGCCTTTCCTAAAAGGGCTTCTCCCTTGCTGCAGGAGTCTGTTCTCTATTAATCCTGAACACAGGACTGTTGTGTGCCTGAATTACAGTCTGGTGCCTCAGCCCAACTTTGCTTTTGCTCAAGACCTTGCGTTGGAGACGCGCCTAGGACTTGAAGAAGATGCAATAAGGCTTCCAAGGGAGAAGCGCAGCAAATGGCCACTAACTCCAGGCAGTCCCACCTTGCTCCTGGTGTTTACCTAAGATGCACTTTCGAGTCCTCTTGGGCCTGACAGATGCGGCTTGGCAGCTTTTGAAGGCTATGAATAGAGCCGCTTAAGGAAATAAACAGGAATCCACCTTCAAGCCCCTGGGACATGCGGGGAGAGGGAAGCTCCTGGGCTGCAGTGGCAGCTCTTTTGCATGGATAAACACAGCCTAAAAGTCTCTCCTAAAAGGCAGCCTTTACAGGAGTACCCAGGTGAAGCCGTGCCAGCTCCAGGACACCCAAACACCACCTGGAAAGCAGTGGCAATAACCACAGGTGAGGAAAAAAACAGAATGGCAAATGCCAGGGTTCACAAGGCTCTCTGGGACCAGCTGCCTCTGCTTTTGTGAGGTCCTCTTAGAAAATCTTGCTTCTCAGATGAGTTGGCTACATACTCCACAATCACTGGTAATCAGACCCCTTCAATTAAGTTTAATTAGCTCCACAACCTTATATCTTGAGAGGGGAAGAAGCAGTTTTCCTGGGCCATGTCCTTCCTTGGAGCCCTTTGGTGATTTGCTGGGAGCCCATTGAGGTGGCTCCTTTGTCGGGGATGCGATGGGCAGACTGGTGAGTGTCCAACGGGGCTGAGCGGGGAAGGGGCAGAGCTGCCATGGATTGGGGTCACAGCTGAGGCAAAGCAGGCAGCAGAGCCTGGTGTTGTCCCCAGTTGGCTGCAGGAGCATGGTAGCTGAGAACACGGGCTTTAAGTGATGGCTGCCTTTGCTCCAGGCTTGTGCACTGCTAGAGGTGAAGAGAAGCAGGGAAAGATGGTCTTGGGGAGGACAAGGCACACTGGTGACAGGGAGGCTGGACTGCTTATTAAATTAAAGTCTGGAAAGTTTTGCAGTTCCCCGTGGAGGCTGAAGAACAGGACTTTATTGTCCTCCTATTAACCCTCATCGCTGGCAAAACCCTATCAAAATATTCCCCCCTCCCGGCCAGCCCTGCCCCACAGTAATTCAGTCTGTGTATGGCTCGGTGCTCCCGACGCTGTCCCCGTCCCCTGCCAGCTGTACAGCCCAGCCATCCTGCTCTTGCATAAGCCAGGAAATGCAGCTTCACGCTGTGCAGAGGGATCCCAAGAGGCCACGTCCCCTCCAGCACCGCTCAGGGATGAGCTATTACAGCATCCCTGCATGGGAATCAGACCGTGCTGGAGCTGCGGCTGCATCCCAGCACAGGGGGCAGGACACAGCCTGGGGGTGCCCAGTGTGCTGGGACCACCCCCGGATAAGCCTCCACCCTGAGAATCTGCATTTTTCAGTCTGTTGCTCTGACGCTTTCTGTTTGAGCTGAACTGGCTTCAGAACAAGCCCCGGCTTGAGGTGTACCAGAGGAACGAGCCAGGCTGCCGGATGCAGGAGGCTCCATAAACAGGGTGTCCCTTAAAGGAGACTAAATGGGATTGATTTTGGCAGCGTGCATCGGGGAGGATCCCATACAGAGGAAAAAGCCAGTCCCAGATAGGCTCAGAAGCAAGCAAAAGAAGATACCGGGGAGACAGCAGGGAATGCTTTTAGAATTGTAGAATCATCTAGGTTGGAAGGGACCTTAAAGATCAGCTAGTCCAACCATTTTTGACAGCAAAGCTTTGGAGCAGGATGTATGGGCAGATTGAGCCATCCCTGCTGTGAAGGGGCCTCGTGAAGAGCTGTTGGGACAGGGCAGGTTGGGCTGGTAGGGGCACTGCTGTCAACCCCCCGAGGATTTTAGCATCTAATGACTCTGATTTACAAATACAGCCACTCCAGGCCAACACTGAGAGCGAAAGCACTGACCTCCCTGCCATGTCTGCTTGCTGGCTTCCTCCAGATCATCTCCAAGTGTACTTCTGAGCCCCGGTAAACTCTCCCACCCAGTCTGGATTTCAGATTGGGGAGTTCAGGTGCCTTAAAATCTCCCTGCCTTGAGGAATTCAGATCTTTATGGCTATACATAAATACTCTGCTCCTTGAAAGGGCCAGTCAGTGGAGGAATCATTTGCTTCATCTGTCTGGAGTTTGATGGGGTTTCACTGATCAGAGGGTAAAAGAAACCCAAGAGGACACAACCTCCTTAGCTGGATGAAAATACAGCTGCCATATGAGGGCATAGGCAGAAAATACCTTGTCTGTCATTGCTTTGGTGTGATGAGTTCTGGGGATCTCGATTTAGCCGTGAAACTTGTTTACTTCCCTTCAAAAACCACCCTCCGGTTTGGCCGGGGTTTGGCAGGATCCAGCGCTGTGGGCAGGAATAGCTGGGCTGTGGGAAGGCTCGGGGCTGATGCTGCACCATGTCTGTGGGCTTGGGGCAAGGTGGGACGTGGCCAGCCCCAAAATAGCGAGGTTGTGTAGGGCCCTGAGTGAGAGCTGTGACTTTCCATCCTGCTCCTGGCCCAGAGCTGGGTCTCTCCCTTGGGACCTTCCGCTAAAATTAGCAGCGTTTCCCCGTGCTGTGTGTCTTGCATCTGTTATCAGCAGCTGTTCAAGGAGATGGAGGGATCAGAAGCACAGTTTAAAAAAACATCAGAGTTTTAAAGTTTCTGTATTATGAGAAAAACTCATGGAAAAAATTCTTTCCTGAGATGGGAGCTCTGGAGAGGCCCCTGGACTCTCCTGTCTGAGGCTGCTAATGAACATCAATCATATCAGGTATCTGCAAAGAACAACCAGAAAATTACAGAGGTGAGACAAGAGCATTGGTGATGTCAGCCCCCTCCCAGCCTCTTAATTTCAGACTTGCCCAAATTTGCCTGCTGCATCCTCTCTCCTGTGCTTACCTGCCTGCCCATGCCACCCTGGGCAGCGAGCTCACCTGGGATTTGGGACCAGGATTAACAGAGCAGATTGTTAATGGCATGAATGTTCAAAAAAATTCTGTTGTTTGCTTAGGGGAAAAAGGTGGGCACTGAGAAATTAGAGAAGCACCAGCTTTCTCGGTGAGTGGGATGGTGCAGGGAGTTTTCTGGGTCTCTCTGGAGATACCCAGCTGCAGAACAGGATGGAGAGCACACTGTGCTTTGGGACTGCAGATGGTCACTGGCTGGATCCAGGCAGCTCACACCATACCTGCCAGGCAGATGTTCAGCTATTTCCTTCTCTAATGCACACAGAAGCCCATGCAGCTGTGGACAGCAAGGGTGTCCCTGCAGCAGGTGAGGGAGCTTGGTACCCGTTGTGCCCAAGGGCGCCTTTCCCGCTCCTCACACTGAAGAGCTAAGGTCCTCCCTGCCCGAGGTGTGCCTGGGCTGACACTGATGTCACCTCTCTTGAGATTTGGTCCCCCATGCTGTTCTTCCTCCAAGGAACTAGAAATAGTTAGTGGTACTGGGGGAATTCGAACTTCTTCTGGATGGAAAGGGGAAAAGGTGAAAATGTTGGATGGGAAGGGACATCTCTGTCTCCTCCCTAAATCCCTCCAGGTTCAACCTTTTCCAGTGGAATCAGAAAGTGCCTCCCTCCCCCTGACTTTGCCACAGCTCTGTGAGGAAGAAAGGAAGGGATGGACTAACAGGGAGTGAGATTTCTTCTCCCAGCCCCTTTTTCTGCACCTACCCATGGCTGCAGCTGGAGCGTGGTCCCAGGTTGACATGTTGGGGAGTGGGGTCCAGCTGCTGGCCCCCAGCTTGGGAGCAAGCTCTGCTCTGCAAACCTGGGAGGGCCTGTTTTAGTGTGGGAACAGGGACATTTTTCCGTCCCCACTCCCCCACATGCTGCGGGGCTGAGCTGCTGCCCAGCCTGGGGGGCAGAGAGACAATGCCAGGCGTGGGGAGCTTACGCCTGGCTTTCATTTTTACGCACACAAACAAGTTTTCTTCTCTGGCAGCAATTGGCAGCTCCTCTGTTGGGTTTGTAAATCTGGAAATAACAGCTGGAGATTTTCTGTGTTATCTCGCCCAAGGGATGATTTTTAAACCCCTCCCGTGTCGGGTCTATTGTCTTCCAGTGGTGCTGGTTCGTGCCCAGCTCCCTTTGCCTCAAAGTGGTTCTTCCAAGCATCTATCTCAAGTGCGGCTTCTGCTCTTCGGTGGAGCTCTGGGAGGCTCACGGAGTAGGTTTGCTAGCTTCTTTCTGTCACAGCCTCTCTGCTGAGCTGCCAGCTGTGTAGCTGAGCACCCACCGCTCCACTGGCACGAGGAGACCCTATTTAGAGAAGTTGTGGACAGGCTGGCTCTGCCAGGGAGAAGGGAAGTAAATGGATGATGGCAGGAGGGGTTTGGAGACACTTAGCTGAGATGATTGGTGGGCCACAGGAGCCCCACCTTTCTGGTTTTCCTCTGCAATCGTAGTTCCAGCTGTTCCCTATAGGTTTATCGTGGAGGTGGTCCTGGGTGGCCAGTGCTAATGGCAAAGGATGGCAACCCTTAACTGGAGATACAAATCCTTGTCTTCAGCACATGGACCCTTGGTGAGGAGCCAAGAGTTCAGTGCAGAGCCTTTAAAGAGCCAGAGCTAGCCTCTTGACTTCCCAAGCCCTTGCTTTGAACATATTTTGACCTCAGGGCAGGCAGGGCAAGCTTGGAGGGCTGCTCCTGAAACTGGAAAGCTAAAAATCCCCCAGCAGTTGTAAAGCCAGTGGGGAGGAACTCTGGATGTGCCACATCTCTGCTTTTTTGGCTTCTGCCCTGGCAAAGGACGGGCTGAATTAAGAAAGCAAACGGAGAGGAAACCGTGGAGAAATAAGAGCAGCACTGTGAGTCGAGGACGTTCTGGACTCAGTCCCGTCCCCGTTGCCCTGGAAATTGGATCGTTCCCACCGAGCCGCCTGCCTTGCTGGCTGCCCTGGGAGGGCCCGAGCATTTTGCCTTGGCCAGAGGCAGGGGATGTGGGGAAAGGAAAAATAAAGATGCAAATACCAGTATTGGTGTTTTTGCCACTGAAGGGAGACCCTGAGCTCTTTGCCTTTGCAGGGGTGATAAGAAGAATGACCCTCCAGCAGCTCAGCTGAGACGCAAAGGCAGGGCGAAAGCCGAAGGAGCGCAGGTTCTCTTTGTAGGGCAGCGGCGCAGCACAAGTCTGAGCTGTGGCTCGTCTGCCAAGCCCTGGAGAGCCAGCACCAGGGACACCCCACAACGCTGTCCTGAGCAGGCAGCACCCCAGACACCCCCCCACTGAGCGCTGCCTGCCCTCGAGACAGCCCCGTGTCCAGCGCAGACTTCTGATGCAATCGGTGGGATCACCCTGACAATAGCTGTGTTTTCGAAGCTGTGCACAGCAGATTAAGCCAGAGGTCCCTGTTGTGATTCCTGGGCATTGTGCATCGTGCTGACACTGGCTTTTGTGGGCCAAGCTCTGCCCATGGCCGAGCAGGAGCTTCGGAAGGGAGGAATTTGGTTCATCTGAAATGGGGCAGTGGGTTCCTCCTGGATCCAAGTGTCTCCTCCCATTCACGAGGGAATAACATTTCCTCATCCCTCTGCTGAAAATGGGTGAGCAGGTCTCAAATAGGCTGAGAGAGATGCTCCTGCCTTGGGAATTCCATACCAGCTGGGAACTGAGAACTGTGGAGAACTCTGAAATGCTGCAGCATCTTTCTTCTGGGTGTGCCCTCCCCCAGCAACAGCACAGCAACGCACTGGTCTGGACTGGTGAAGAGGAAACCTGAACCCAGCTATGGAGCACCCAGCAGTCTTCTGGGACGTGGTCAGGAACAGGGAGGCTGAACAGAGGGACAATAGCAGGAAGGGCCAGGCTGAAAAGTCCTGCCTACGCAGACCAGTTTCCCTTGTCCCTTCCAGGTGGCCTGGGATGAGTCCATGTAGCAGAATGGTCACAGAACAGATCTGCTCTCCACAGAGCAGCCAGGGACCTTGCATCGTGTCCCATGTGTCCTACAGCCCCTCCAAGGGAGCTCCTCACTCCCGAGAGCTCTCTCCCTACCTGCTCCCTATTGCTGCCCCAAAATGCCACCGCCTGCAGCAGCTGTGGGGCTGCGAACCTCAGCTCTCCGGGGCCCAATAAATTAAACCTTAGTCCAAAAGGGGCTTGGGCTGTCTTTTGCAAACAGACGCAGCACAAAAGCTGCCTTTCTCCCTCTCATTCGACTTTGTTTTCCCTCCCTCCCCATCTGCTTTTAGCCAAATGGTTGAATAGCTTCAGTATATACTGCGGGAGGCTAAAGCCAAAGGCTGGAGCACCGGGGAAAGACGCAGAACAGCAGTGCCCTGTGGCCGCTGCCTTCCGGAGGGGCTGGGAACTGTTTGCTCCCCTCGCTCTCTAACTCAGCCTCGATCACCTCGCTGAACCCTCGGAGAAAGCAGAGCTCCGAAGGAAAATATTTGTGCTCTGGCTAGCACTCATGTGCACATTTCCTGCTCTTGAAGTCCTTAATTAAGCCTGTTTTTTGTTTGTTTGCGTTTTATTTTTTTTTTCCCCCCCTATTTAGGCTGCCGCAGTCTCGGAGGGGGAGTCCGTCAAGCGCCCGTGTGTTTTGCTGTTTTGCAAGCTGCAGTGTGGAAAGTTGCCTGTGGTGGTCACACGGGGAATATGTGTGTATCCACAGGGGAGTGGGAACCAGCAGGGGCTTCGGGGATGCTCCGTACATCAGTGCAGGGAGCCTCAGGACAGCCCAGTGCATCACCCACTACAGGGTGGCCTCAGCCCGGCCGTGTCTTCGTGGCACAGGGAAGATTGGGTCTTTGTAGACCTTGCTGAAAAGACCCAAGACCAGTACATTCATTTGACAAGGACAGCCAGGAGTTTTCCCAGCCAATTAGGGATCTTGAGTCCTCCAAGGGACCACATCACCCGCCTGTTTCACTGTGCTTGGTCTCCAGTAGGACAGATGTACAACCACTTAAGAGTGATGCTCCTGAGTGTGGACACCCAGTGCAGTGTAAAGGGGACCTCCAGATCCAGCTGCAAGGAGAAACTGGTCAGGGCAAGGTTCCAGATGGGAACCTTGATCCCAAGAGCACGGAGGTATGATCCTGCCTGCAAGTCAAACATCAGCCAGGATGCTCACCCAGCTCCCAGCTATTGCCGTGCCTGGGCTGGGAACAGGCAGGCGAGCGAAGGTGAAAGCCTAAGGCAGATTTTCTTTACAGCTAACATTTAGAAGCAGAATAGGACTAGAAAATCCATCTTTTGGTAATGAATCCCCCGTGTAACAGTCTTAACACCCTGACACGACATGCTTGTGGAATTCCTGAGATTGTTGCAAACTGAACCCTTCATTCCCACCCTGAAATTTCACAGCAATTTACCTCTACAAGCCGTCAGGGATCACCGTTTGCAGGCACCCAGGGGGATCTCCCATCCCTTGTCTGCTTTCTGCAGCCTGCGGTGCTATTTTGGAAATTCTCTCATTTACTGGGTGGTTCAACCGAGTACAACCGCTCCTTTGGCTAAAATCATCCCCTGCCTGTCATCCGGTAATTAGAAAGCGCCGAAAAGCCAGTGGTGCTTAAGGCAGCTCTGGGATAACCAAGGCAGCTTTTTCTTTTGTGGCTAAAGGACTGGGCTTTGGAGGCTGTAGACTTTTCCACTGAAATCAGATTTTGGTTGAAAAAGTGGAGGAAGGTAGCACTGGGTGAAAAATGACAGCCAGAGAAGCACAGCAGCGCTACAAGAAGGGCAATGCTGCAAACACAACCATGTGGGTGAGAAAAGCAAATGCCTTCTGTTGGAAACACCACGGGGGAGGAAAGCAAAGATAACTTTGAGGCAGGCGAAACAAAAGAAGTTTTAAAGCCCATCCCTTTGGATTTGCCCAGTTCTTTCTGGTGCTGCAGTTAGAGGCGGTTCACGACTCTCACAGTTCAGCTGGAGCTGGGCTGAGAACCTCGTGAAGCAACCAGAGGTGAACTCCTGCTGCTGGGAAGACATCTTCACGGGTGGCAATGTGCCCAATTGCACCTCACCAGCCTCTCCTCCTGCAGCTGGCAGAGCTGACACGTCCCTCTTCCAGCAGGGCACTGGGATGTTCTCCAGAGCCAGGGTGTCTGTGGTACAGGAAAGCTCCTTCTCCAAGGGCCACCCTTTCCTGTTTGCACTGCAAACTGAGCATTTCCTTGTCTGAAAACGGCCTCAGTGTCTGACATATTGTTTCCTGTGGAAATTATTGTGCCCATGTTATCTGTGCAGGCTTGTTGGGGTCCCTCTCCATGATGCGCAACCTGGGGGCCAATTTCAGGCCAACCCAATGAATGAAGATCTTGAAGAACTTGAAGCTGGGCAGTGGTGAAGCAAAGAGACAGTTAGGTACTGACTGTCTTGTCCATTTAGACCATAAGGAGTTGGTTTATCTCCCAAAGCTTCTCCATTGGCTTTTCTCCCAAAGCTTTTCCACAGGGCCCTCAGAGCCACCCTGCAGGTCTGCTGCTCTGTTCAGACTTGACCACCCTTCCTGAACTTCCCTAGCCCAGCTGTAATCAGCCCAAACCCAGCCCACCCAGCAAAGCAAGGACTGTCACAGGGTGTCATTACTCAGCTCTGGCTGTGCGTTGGTGGGAAAGGTGGCCTTTTAGGAGGCACCCTGTGCTTCTGCACAGCCACTGCTTCAGGAACGCTGCTGCAGAGCCTCCCGAGTGCACCGTCTTGGAGGCAGGACCAGCAGGTCATCTTCCCCAAACACCTTATCTTATCCCGAGGAAAGGAAAGGAGGCAGAAAGAGAGTGTTCTGCAGATTGTCTGGCCTGCTCGAAACACCCTGTTCCCCCGATAAGCCTGCAAGGTTGATGGGGGAGCACACGCAATGCTGGGCTTTTGGTGGAGAAAACAAGCAGCAGCTTGTCATCCTCCAGCCTGGCCCTAATAGGTGTTACCTCGTTTCTTTGGTATTTTCATTAAATACACCTGGAGTGGTGGGGCTAGCAACCATCACAGCACTTCCCTTCTCTCGGCTGGAGAAGAAATCCTGGTAGCTCCCTTCTCCACAGGGCTGGGGGAAAGGAAGAGGGATGTGATGGGGCCACCGAAGGAAGGCTGAAGCAGGGCTCACGGGAGCGGGCACCAAGGACTACCATGAGCCATCTTCAGGGTCTGGCATCAGAGAAAGGTGGACTTGTCATCCCTCTGTCCCTTCTGCTCTGGACCAGGGAGTGAGGAACAGGACAGCGAATGCCATGAACCATCAGGTATGAAATTCCACAGACTCTGCACACGCAGAGTCTCCATGGGGAAGGAGGTGGCAGGGACACCTCAGGGAAGTGGCTGTGGGAAGCCCCTGCTGTGCTGTGCACACAGGGAAATGATGGGGGCTGGAAACAACACTAATGGCCTGGTAAAGCGTAACGATTGCCTGCTGCAAGGGGTGGTTAGAGGCATTTCTTAAAGCCCAGGGCAGGGACCAGGAGGGGAAGAGTCTCCAGCCTGGACATCAGTGCTCCAGTGGATAGAGACCAGCTCTAGGCAGGCTTTGTTAAAGGGTCACTGCTCTCCCCTGTGGGCAGTGTGTATTCCCACCACACTGCAGCCAGCTCGGGGTGACCACAGTTCCTCACGGCAGCCCGTTTCCACCCAAAGCTGCAATGTCATTTTGGCAGCAGGCAAGAGCTTAAAGCTGTGTCCATCCTCTCCAGCCACGCTGAATGGTGGAGGGGAGGCCTGGGAGCCTGCAGCCCTGCAGATGGACACTGAAACTTCAGGTATCTGCATGAACCTCCTGGCTGGCTATGGGTAGGAACCTTTCCTTGTCTGGCTCAGAGATAAGAGATAAGCAGGCTTTAACCAAAACAGAGGGTTCAGCAGAGCAGGGAGAGGGGAGCAGCAGCCAGGGGAGTGTGTGTAGCGTGAGCTGCAGCCCAGACATCAAGGACAAGCAGCCTGATTTACAGCAGGAAAAACCGGGAGTCATCCTCTGTGGGCAGGACGCTGCCAGTTTGGCAGATGGCAAGCACCACAAGGATTGCTGGCTCTGAGGCCACCAGAGTGTGCCATCCACCTCCACGCCAAAGCGACAGCACACATCCTCACCCAGCCCACGGCCACCGGAGCCGAGCCGCTGGGCAACCAGCTGCTGGTGGATGCACTGGCCATGCGTGGGAGGAAGCTGAAGGCTTTAAATAATAACTAACACTGGCAAATGCCAGCTCAGACCAGCAAGGCGTGTTGGGGGAGCAAGGGAAAGGGACCCCGGAGGTGTCATGCCGTGCATCTGAGCGCAAAGGCACAAAGCACAAATAGGCTGTGGTTCTGGGCCTTGGCTCTGGAAACTTCCTGCCACTGGGAGGTTTTAATGCAAGAAAATAATGCAGTGATGCTAGACTTTTAGCCTTTAGCTTCCCTTAAATTAAAAAGTAATAAATAGCGTCTGCAGCACGTTCCTTGAAGTGTCTCCAGCTCCTGCAAGTGCATCTACAGCAATTAATATCAATGGTAAAGTAGGACTTTGAAGTACTAAACCTCTCTAGGAAGGAATAAATTGCAACCATGTCAAAAGTAATCTCAATGTACAAGCGTGAAAAATCTCCTAAATCTAGAATAACCTTTTCCTTCAAACTTTAGCTGATTTTTGTTTCTGTAGAACAAGTCACAAGTGGCTGGTAGGCATGGGAGACATCCCCCAGGTGAAACGAGAGAGGAGACTGGGATGGACACATGCAACCCTTTCACTGGGCTGAAAAAGTGAGTTAAATGGGGAAAGCAACAGTACAGCCCGTAACACTGGTCACTGGGCTAAGCAGTAAGACACCTTGGAGAGATTCCCATGCCCCTCACCTTTCTCCATCCCTTCTGCATTTCTCACCAGCACAGGAGTTCTCCCAGTGTCTGTGGGTGCATCCAGCACCCGGGGATCCTGCCAGCATCAGAGCTCCATGATGCTGTTACCTATTTGGTTGGAGTTTTGTAGGTAGGGAGGGATGCAGACAAGAGGAACGTTTGCGAGGGGATGGGACTGATCCAGGTGTCTTGAGCTGGGCTCAGGATCCAGAATTATTTCTCATGTTTATATGGCTGTGCAGTGCCCTAAAAAGCACTGTTCTAAACCTAGGCTGAGTCCTGCTCCTACTTGCAATTTAGTTGGCCAGTGAGCTCAATCGTGTTGCTGGAGTCCAGCGACTTCTGCCTTGTGGCCCCATCTACCACAAAAAGGACACTTGGTTGCCCTTGGCTCACAAGGATAGCAAGAGCCCCTTCTTCCCAGCGTTTGCATCCCAAATGGAAAGTTTGTCTGCTCTGTGATGGAAAGACATCTAGAGGACACAGATTTTCTGAGTCTAAGCAACATTCAAGCTCAGTTCTCCTGAGATGTGTCCCTCAGGCATAAGTTGCAGTCAACTTCTAAAGACAGGTGCAATTTCCTGGGAGACCTGTCTCGCATGTAATGGGTAGTTTCCCAGCCCTAAAAGCCGTATCTTTTACAGAAAACCACTTAAAGCAGTACAAAGACACACAAGACACATAGACATGCACTCAAAGATAGAAGCAGCACCTTGATTTACTGTGGGACTAGAAACAGCGTATAACCTCCTTCTCTAGATTTCTCTGCTTTTTAAAGCCCAAGACGCAGCTGTCTCCTCCTGCCAGCCCTCTGCTTTCCAACATCTGGCAGGGTAGTAAAGGTCAAATGACAGAGCAAGTTGGGAGATAGGCAAACAGTTAAGCCATCTTTTTGCTGAAGTCATGTTTGAGTTCCTGCAAAAATAAATAAATAAATAAATGGAAAAAATACCAAGGCACAGAGGAGGTAACATTATACAAAGATGCCCTCTGCCGGTCACAAGCCAAAGGAGAGCCATTCGTCTGAGCTCTAGGCCAGTGATTTCCAACTTCCCTCCCTCCTTTTACAGGTGAACCCCTCAAAATATTCCTTATAGACAATAACGTGCTGTAAAAGTTAAATTTAGTGGTTTTTCCTATGACAACCGACTTTATCTAGCAGCAAACTATTAGCAAGGGCGGTCCAGCCACCCCTCTCCTTTGTTTTGGGTCTTACGATCCCTAGGTAAGTCAAATGGCTTCAGATAAAAATCCAAAAGGAAAACAAAAGCATTGAGAGAAGTGTTCTGCCACATTGGCCAGCTGAACAGACTCCCTAGTTGCCTTCATGTAATATAAGGAAAGCTTCAAAGTAAGAACGCAGGGGCAGGGAGAAAAGGGTCACATCCACATTATTTGAGACTGGGTTTGCTGTAACAGTTAAATTTTGCAGACATTTCAGACATAGTCCACAAGTCCCAGCAAGTTGAAAACAGCTCTTGTACGAGCTGAAAACTATTTGAGGCACTAATCAATTCAGAGCATGCCTCTCTCTGTTTTAAATAGCACTGTTATTTGATTAAAGCTATGATATGAAACATTTTTGAGAAGTATTGAGCACTTGCTCAAATGACACAAATTGCAGATTTTAAATCTGTTAAGTCAGTCTGTTAAAACAATGCAGATCTATTGCACACACACATCAGCATCCGATCAACTCCTCCTTCTATCGGTTTAATTCCTGCTGGTGTAAATCCCTGATTTAATTTACTGACTGGGAATTAAATCAGCATGAACTGGTTTCAGTGCATCTGTGCTGGGTATTTGTGATGATCAATCTAGACCATTTTAAAACAATGTCATTGGATTAGAAAGCTCCACTGGCAGAAACAAGCTCTTAAGAGATGCAATATAATCATCTTGGGCACCGAATAACAGTATATGCAGTGAGTGGGCAGCCCTCTCCTCCCACTTCATTCTTTTCCACTGAAAATGAACCCTGTCTGCAAAAACATTTCATGGTCAGGAAAGAATTTTGTGCTTGTCCTCATAGTGCTGTGACTCTAAGAAAATGGACAGGCTGCAACAATCAGGTTGTCTTTGGGATAGATGTCCAGGTGGCCAGGGGTTCTGTGCACTGGGAGCTATTCTGAAACCCACCATTGTAAGTCCACGAGGGTAGCAGGGAGCTGCTCTTTTTCCATCCTCCAATTTAGTGGAATACTAACAACAATATCAACAGAAACAGATGTGGGAGGTTCTTTTGCTAAAAAACAACCTACATCACATACCTACAGGGGTCTTTGTGTCTCATCGCCCTCCCTGGTATTGTTGGGGGCCACCACTCTCTCTGATCAGCTGGTGACTGTCTCTGGGATTTATTTTCATGCATGATATGCTCTGGCAAACTCTAGGTTCACCTGGGAATGGCACAGAGGCCACGTTCTACCTCTCCACTACAACCATGGTTGGGATCACATGGGCTTTGAAGAGTAGCTAAAGGGTCCCACACAGAAATGGTGCTGGCTGTGTGTGGTCCTGCTGTTTCTCCAGTACGAGAGGTTTGCTGAAGCTGGACCTGCAGGTCTTTCCTACTCTGTGCTTGCCAGGAAGCAGCCTGTTTTGCTGGGAGAGCTGGAAAAAGCTCAGATCTCTCTCTTCAGCATTTCATACACCTGGTATATACCTAGCCTCCAGGCAAGGCTACTGCGCGGACTTCTCCCCAAGGTAGGAAGCATTCTTTCCAGTCTTCTTTAGGGTTTCCAAGAGGGTGTCAACGTTGTGCTCTGAGTCGATGCACACCTTCTTGTTGGGCAGGTCAATATCAAACTGGACACCTACAAGGAAAGGAAAAAGATTCTATACAGCCAGAAGCAGCCAAACAGTGTGAGCACGGGGAGAGCTCACCTTCACACCTTTGTGCTCCCCAAGCTCATCAGTCAAACATACGTGTGCCTCCTGCCAGCAATCCCTGATAGCACCACCAGCCAGCAAAAACAAACTGATGTCCTGCCAGCAATGGTATGAGGGAAACCAGATCTCCTATAGATCTGCATCAGGCACCACAGTTTCTCAACTGCTTTAATTCGCTCACCCCACCTTGGACCAGCACAATCACTCGGGCAATAAGCAGAATGAGCTGAATTTAAACCAGCCACTATAATCTCCAACCAGCTCAGCCTGTGCTGTGGTTTAGCATGGACAGGCACTAACAAGGGAGTCAGCACAGGGGTGAGGACAGGGTCAGGACAGGTTTCCTCAGTGGCTGTACCACTGAGGGTAAGAAACAGCCTAAAGCAGGAGGGAGAGAAAAGACACTTTCCCATGTGGATTTCCCAGTGGCTAAGGATAAGCTGCTCTCAGCCCCACGAAAGGAACTAGATATGAAGTCTCTCTTCAGCCACATATTTTCACAAAACTTGCAGGTATATATCAACTTTGAGAGCTCTGCCACGTCATCACCTGAGGCTGATATCGGCCAGCATGTTGAAGAGCAATAGAGGTGCTGACCACCAGACACAGAGGAAGTGGGATCACCACGGTCTGGTAACCGGGTCTGGAAGAAGCCGCAAGGTCTTTGCCTTGGTGACTGAGAGCTGTTCTCCCTTGGTGAGGACAGGGGAGCAGGATGTGCTCCTGCGAGGACAGGTCCTCACAACTGGCAAGTGTGGGTCAGATCCTCTCTCTTGTTAATGCCAGCACAAAGGAGGCATGGGTTATAATTTTCCAGGTGATATTAAAAACAGGCTGTGCAGGCAACCACCAAACGCTCTGCTCAGCAGCTCTTCACTGTGACAGCTCTGCCTGTGCAAGCTGATGACGCATCTAGGGAAGCACCACAGACAGCCCAGGCCTCCTGGGGAACGACGCCTGGCTGGACATCCACCTCCCTTCCTTCTGGCAGCCTCAGCATAGGTCTACCAGCGCAGTTCCTAGAGGGTTCAGGATGAGGCCCTGGTGATTCAGAGCCACCTGCAGCCACGGCAGCTCCTCCCTCCCTTGACATTTCTCCAAGGGTCACAAGAGTCCTGCTAACAACCAGCGACTCGTTACTGACTAAGCAGCAGGCTAAGAGCAGAGCAAGGAGCAGAAATTGCCCAGGGAGGTAGTTGAGGCCCCTTCTCTGGAGATATTCAAGGTTTCTAACCAGCCACTTTCAGCTTTTACCCACAGCATTATCCTTGCAAGACAGAGGACTCCAGGGTGGTGACATCCTGCCCGAGAGCTGGTGTTGCTCCAGCGAGCTGGCTGTCTCACACCCAGCAGCGACTCACCTCCCAGCCTGTGCAGGACGCGGGTGACCGCGTTGGAGCAGCCTTCGCAGGTCATGTCCACAAAGAACTCGTGTTTCTGCAAAGAGGCAGATGGGGAGGGGGGGTCAGGGAGGATGCAGGCAGCAGCACACCGCCAGCACTCCTCCTCCACGCTCGCCTTTTCCCTTGGGGAGGTGGGTTCAGATCCTCCCCAACCAACAGGTCCACACATGCCATGAAGGGATGGATCCTCAGCAAAACCGAGAGCTCTCAATGCTCCCCCCTATGGTGTCTTTGTGTGTCCCTCACAGCATCACCCCGAGGGGCTTCTGGAGACTGTCTGGCCCTTACTCAGAGGAGGGCCACCTCCAGGGCCAGCACAGGTTCCCATCTCTGTGGGCTTCTGCTGGACTCTCTCTGCTTGTCCTGGGGACTCCAGGAGAAGCAGATCTCCTGCCTCCAGCTACCCGCTGTCCTGACTTAGTCTGCAAGACTTTCAGTGCTTGCCCATCCTGTCCTTCTCCTGTCTACGTGGCCCTTGGTCCCCAACACAATAAACTCATTAAAATATCAACAAAACTGGAACTGGAAAATTAGTGTTGTTTTTTAGTCCCTTCACTCCACCGAGGCCCCAGTGTTATCTTCCCTACTTGTGAAAGATGCTGGGTCAACATAAACGTGCTTGCCTGGAACACTAACCATCGCCTTCAACCTTTGGCACCAGCAGGACCCTAATTTCCTTTACTTGCACACGATTTTTTACTTTCCTTAGAAAAGAAAAGTAATGTCGTTTTTAACTTGTTACCCACAACCCCTATTTCTTTTTTTATCCAAAGCCACCCTTTGCTCCCCCACCATGGAGAGGCCGAAACCTTCCCGGCCACGATTCAAAGCAGGACAACCCGGGAAAGGAGTCCGGGGTGGACGGTTCCCGTCAGGATTTTCCTGCGTAATCAGCATTTTCTTGATTTTTATTTTGCAAATGCCCTCCGGGG
>JAHREE010000457.1:272899-308214 GCA_033628505.1 Tringa tobata
AAACATCAGGATCTTCTGTAGCAATTCTTTGCATTTGCAGTCTAAGAAACAACAAAAAACATACAACAAGACTTGTTTGTACTCTGATTATAAGCCCACTAGCTCTAGTGTTCAAATGTTGGGCTGCTGGCACAGCAGAATCAATAGAGTTCAACACAACTGGTGATGCTCCCAAGTTTGAACATCTTAATTTTAAACATGGACTCTTTATGCATCTGATGAAATGGCAAGCTCTCTTTTGGTTCAGAAAGCTAGTGTTTTCTTTTTTGCCTTGCAGATTGTAAGGTGAAATTATACAGAGGAACACTTCTTAATGAAAATAAAACAAAGGAAAAATGGTGTCACTATAAATACATATTGATATTCCTGTCATAACAGTAGTACTTCATGAGAGAGCACTCATAAGGTTAGCATAGATGGCCTGTTTGATGAGTAGAAAACACTTGAATTTATTATTTTAGTTTTTAATACTAGAATGTGGGCCTTTTCATCTGACTAAGTAACATGATGAATGAAGAATCAAAGAGGAAATCAAAGTGGAGCAGGGTGGTGCTAGTTGCTATGCTGGCTGTAGTCTGTTGTGCTTGAAACAAACCAAAGGTGAAAGTGATATTTTTGTGTAGAAAACTGGATACTTTTTACAGGTGCCTGCATAAAATGTCCAGAGTTGAAGTAATTATTAACTTCTTGCTGAAACTGCTAATAGACCTCATAATCTTCAGCTACCTCTTTGAGTAATTAAATAAAAAATCTGATCTTCAGCTACTCTAAAAGAATCCCTAAAACTTTGCAGGCAGTGAATACTATACTGGTGTGAGGTCCTAGTTTTGCTATATTAAGTCTGGACCTCTTCCAGAAGGACATAGCTGTTGGAGTACTGCTTTCAGAGCTAGATGATGGTGAGCTGTCAGTTATGTACAAATAATGCTGTGAACCTGATTCCTTGCTGAACCAAATGTGAAATGCTGCATTCTAAAATGCTGGTGGCCATCTTCTATTTTCTCCTGCATTTCCCTGTGCTGTTTTCTTGTTTCAGTTACGGTTGCTATTATGCTGACTTTCTGTTTTGTTTTTAAGTGTCTAACAATGCAACGATTCCACCACGGATCAATCTTTAGTGCTAGGATCCAGCCTGCCTATGAAGGTTAAGAGTTTTCTGTGACTAAAATGGGTAGAGGTGAAAGAGTTGGCAGTCATTACAGGTACCTGTTTCTTGGCATGCAGAAAATACTTTGTTAAAACTTAATCCTGGTGATTTTAATCCAAGTGGGAATGAGTTTGAATTTCACTGTAATGTCTGTGTAGCTAGGTGTTCTAATCTGCCTCTTCTGGCTGCTTATGAGTAACTTTTGCTTTTTACTTTAAGAAGCTGCACTGGAGCCAGATGGAAAAATTGCAGACCTAAGAGAAGAAGACTGGACCTGCTGCCAACTTCGAGTTGTTGGAGCAGCTCTTGGATGTCAAAACAAAACCTGTTCTAATGGCAAAATCATAGGGTCTAAGTAGCTACTTTATCATGGAGCAGTCTGGAAAGCAGTGTAGATGTAAGCCTGACTGTTACTTTTCATTAATAAATGAGTAAACAGACCATTCAGACTAGTGCTATCCTACTACCTTTTAGAATGAAATTTGCATGGTTAAAATGGGATTGTGTAGAAAAACAATACTTCTGGTTTTAGGGTAAATGAGGTTGGAATAGGTCCAGTTCGAAATGAGAAATCCCTTCTCTCAGGTGTAGGAGAAAGCTGTTTCAGGAGAGTCTGTTTTAGGATTATTTTTAAAAAGTGTAGGAATATTTCTGTGAATTCTCAAGGCTTTGAGTTTGCGAGAACTCAGATTTTCAAGAGGAGTTAATTTTGGACTTCAGTGAAATCACCAAGGCCCAGGTTGTTGGTTTTTTTCTGTGATATTAAATGCATCATAGCTATCTTTCTGTGATGACATGAAGTGTTACTAGTTAGGCTCAGGGCAGATCATCCTAGTTTAATGTTACAGCAGTTCCCTCTACAGCAGCCTTGCTTAACTTTTATTCAGTTCCAAGATTATTTCCGGATTTTCTCCATCAAAAAGCAGGATATGAGCAGCTCCCAGAACTCTTCTAGTACAAAAAGGAGAGGAGATGAGGCATGTTCCATTCATTTTGGAACTGTTTACCTAACATACCTGTTTATAGCTTCTCAGCAATAGAGAATTGTACTTCCGGAAATGCAGAAAGGAATTCAAAGGAATTAGAATATCGTGACTGTCTTGGGGGCAGCTGTGGTTGAGGGATGATCAAATTATCTATATGTGCTTTAAAAATAAAAATATTGACTGACCTGTATGGTCAGACACATTGCAGGTGAAATTGTCTCATGAAAAATCCCCAAGTGGTGATTGAGCTTCAGGTTGTATTGCCGAGACTCTCTGCAAGTCTGAAGGCAGAGTCCTGCCACAGGAGGAATTTAGTGAAGCAGCTGTCAATCCAGGGTGTTCTTCCTTTTTGGGCATCTAGAAGTACCAGAGCTTAAGATGTCTAGTTTGGTGCTGTGTTGTTGTGGGGTTTTTTTAGGCAATAAAACTTAAGTAATAGGAACTTCAATTTGTATGTTTATTACTAGGGCTGTCACCTTGCTTACGCTGTATCTCCTTTGTGTAATGAGTAGGAAGCTTCTGGTGACTTGTTGAGAGATGTAAAGCCATATTGAGCCATCTGAGAAGACAAATGTTTCACTTCCCCTGTCGTAAATCTATAGTGTACATTATTAAAACAAAACTAAGTAATAAACTGCATGTGGAGCTTGGTGTGTTAATGTGCTTGTAACATAAGAAAAACTTAGATATCTATCTTCTAAGTTTGAGTACTTTTCTCCTGTGACACAGAACAGCAGAAACTTTCCAAAAAGTCATGCTAAATACCTTAGCTGCAGGTAAGGTATTTAGATATTTGACTACTGAAAGGTGACCCTTGCTGGGTCATGGGCATAGGGCAGCTGTTACAAACATTAACTTTCAATAAATCCTGTTTCTTGCTGCTAATTCTAAGCAAGGACTGAAATGCTTACGCTGTTTCTGCAGCAATGCTATCCTCCCTCTTTGTATCGCTAGTGTTTGCACTGCTGAATAGAAGTGATGATTGTGTGATTCAAAGTAGAAAAATGGAAACCAGTGGGGAGAGCTTTAAAAAGGAAGAAAGAAAAAAAAAAAAACTAAAAAATCCAAACCCACACCAAGACAGGCCCAACTTGGTGACCTCAACTCTTGTGATACCACTTACCTTTAATACCAAATTTTTAAGATCCTTGTAGGTTAGATTCTTTTCTCACCTAATTAAACAAGACCTAATTTGCTATTTATCTTTGGACAGTAAATGGACCTTTATGTTCCAAATTACAGGAATAGTATCTCATATCTTTTTCCTTCCCCAGATGAACATTTGTTACTGTAAAGGTGTAGGTGCTGGTCTCAACTAGCTTAACTTATGCTTCAGGTAGTTATCTCTGTATTTTGGTATTTTGTTTCTCTGACTTTGAGCTAGAAATTAAATTGCTCTTAAATGGTCACTTTTAGATTCTGAATAATAACAGTAGAAATCTTCAGTTTGTCTCTCTTGTTTGGCAGAGCTGAACAATACAAGAAATGCTGAATTCTCTCTACAAACTGGCAGGCTCCATGGTATCCATCAATGTGTGGATTGCACTTAGGTTTGTTAGCAAAAACACAGACTGGCTTCTAGAATGACAGCTCTTCTGCAGCAATTCATAGTTTATTTGTATTCTTACAGTGTGTGAAGGGCTGTACGTTGCTGCTGAGTAAGGTTTCCCATCTGCCACTGGCAAGCGGAGGGGTTTTCAGTACTAGCCTGGGCAGTGTTGAATTAATTCTGCAGTAATTCTGAATTATTTTTTAATCTTGTATTGAAAATGCTTTTGCTGTGCTTAAATTTGGATTGGTTGCTTGGATACTTTGATTAGAAAATAGTTAAATGTCTAATTAGATTTTTCTTATCCATGTGTTGGAGTGATGTCTAACTTTCCTATAGTGTCTCTTATCAGTATGGCTCAAAGAGCTTTGGAAAGGGGTTGAGGTATTGCTCTGCCTTTCTGTGGCATCAGGATAATTAAGCACGGAGAACACTGTTTGTCCAAGGATGTGGCATTCTGGTTGCTGCATGATTTTATTTTTAGGATTCAGCTCCTTGTAACACCTCAAGTACCTTAGGTACTCAGGCACTGCCTGTCTTTGTAGGATGCCTGGCTATCCTACCGTAGACACTAGCGGCTGTAGTGAATGGAGAAAGGTCTGTCTTAAGTTTAAAGATCCAGATCCCTGTTTTGTTAGATGTTGTTTTTAAAGATTATTAATAATGGCTCCTCTGTCTGCATGAAATATCTAGCACTTCACACTGCTCTCATCTTGGTTGGGGAGTGTCTGCTCCTGAAAGTTCCTACTGAATACAAGTATCTTATGGACTATCTTAATGGTTCTGGATGATACTGGTAAGAGTTAAATGCCAATAATCTCACAACTTGTCCCAGTTTGATCTTCAAATATTTCATTATTCACTGGATAAGTTATCCCATCTCTCAGCTTTCAGGCTCTGGCTTCCAAGTGTCTTGCTGCTCGTGAAACGGTGAAATAGTGCTAACTTTAAGGTAACTTCTTTCAAACAGGGTACTTTCCCTCTGAGTCTGTCAAAATACAGAAAAGTGAAACTGGTTGCAGGCAGGCAACTGTCTGTAATGGCTTCTGTACAAAACACAGGCTGTGTTGCTGTGATGCTGTTCTCTGTGACATTGTCTACTTCTACATCCAGTGGGAGACAAGCAATGAGACCTGTGTTTTTAGAGATCAGTGTCTTGAGACTTCTGGTCTCAAGCTGTTTGAGGTGCTTTTTCAGCACTTCATAATTTAGGCTTGGGGTCAACAGCTGGGTCCTTTCTTTTTCTTTTCCCCTCAGATAGTTAAGGCTGTATTAAAATAAGGGTGTCTCACATCTCAGTGTATCTGGTATCTTGTGTTTTAAATATGCATTTCCATGGAAAGGTTTACATTACTCTTCCTACTTGAGAGCAAGCTGGTGTAAGGATACAAATCCGTAGTTGAGATGGGTACTGGAATTTGCCTCGCATGCACTTTTAGCTTGTTTCTGTTTCGTTGTCATTCTAATGTTTTCCATTGTAGTTCACACAGGTATCAGCTTCTCTTTTTTTTTTTTTGCTTAGTCAGCGGTACTAGCAATGTTAGTCATGTAAAATGTATGAAGAGTTGAAATTAAGTGAAATTGTTTTGCTTTTGTTATTTAACTTTTAATCTATGGCATGCTGGTTGGAGGCAAATCAGGAGTTTTCTTTGTGATTTTATTTGTACTGGCTATTTTTTCTCTTGTCCAAAGCAGCTTCTAATGCTGGTTACTCCATATAGGTAGGTAAATGGTTTGTGGCTTTGAACATGCTCACCTGTTGCTAAGCAACTTGGAGAAATCCCAAATGACACTTAATTACGCAATCCTATTAACTATTGACCAGACCTTTAATGCCCAGCAAAATTGGTGTTTGACTGTTTCGTAGTGTGATGTACTTGGATACACTTACCTCTTTCCTGTGTGAACTTTTCTGGGTTTCTTAAGTTATCAAAAAGTCTTTCTATGTTAAGAAATTAATTGGTAACAAAATAAGGGGGTAGTTGTATGAAAAGTTTGAGATCCTAGTTCGAAGGGGAAAAAAATCTTCCACTGGGGAACACACCAATCACAGTCAGAGTTGCTTTTTTTGTAGTTAAAGTAGAAATCAAAAATTTGAATTGTATTTCATAAAAGCTGATTATGTTGTTGGAAGCAGTGTAAAAGCTCTGAGTTCTTAGTCACTTAAACCTGTAATTAAAAGGATGAGGGTGCAACACGGCTGTTCTAGTACTCTGTAAATGCAACCAATTTGCGGAGATGGGCAGGAATGTAGTTATCAAATGACTCACCTTATAGCACTTGAATAGCCAGAAGAATGTGAACTGTGAAAAGGTTGTTCCATGTATCTGCTCTGTAATGTTCCTATCAAACAGAACTATAATGCATTGTAGTAACTTTGGAGTTTTTGAGACTTTCTTGTATTGAAATGCAAGTCAAAAATGTGGAAGTGAAGATGGCAGAGAACAAAGGCATAAGGATAATGTTAAAAACAAATGGTGGCCTGTTAAGAATATGCTTCAACCAATGTAAATTTTAACTTATCTTTCTGTTAGTACTGACATTTTCCTGTTTAAAATTGCTGCACAATTTAGGAAGTAAAGTTTGGGATTTTTCCAAGTTTTATTTCAGTGGAGTCTGGTACCCTGGCTTGTTACTTCAGGCAAAGCAGCTTTTGCAGCCACTGGTTGTCCTGAGAGGCTGAACATTTAATGATGTACGTTATTAGAGAAAATTTTGTTTTATGTAGGAAGCCTAGTAGAAACAAGATTCAGACTAAGCTCCTTGTCTGATTTTTTTTTTTTTTTTTAAAAAGAATAAAAATTTGAGTTGAAACCAGAATGGTTAGTTCACTTTCACTGTGTAGCAATTTGGTGAGAAAGTACTAACCACTAGTAGCTGTTAGGGGTTCTTTGAATCTATTATTTTTCTGAATACTAATATGTTAATAGGTTTTGTGGACCTAGATCTAAATTTGCTAATACAGAATTTACATAAATGGCTCTAATTTACATAACAGTACTTTAGAAATTCAGTGCCTGGCATTGATTTTCTGCCAAGTAGGAGCATTGTGACAGATGGTGGAATTTTCCAACAGCCAGGTGATAACCACTGCAAAGGAGGTATTTGTCTTCCTCTAAATCTCTTGGCTTAAGGAAAGGGCTTGGTTATGTTGCAGAATAGTTCTAGTATATTTGTTAAAATTTGAATTATTCAATTTGTTTTATATATGGAGTAAAATGAATGCATGTTCATGAATGAATCTTAAATCATCTGATTTTCAGCTTTTCCTGTCAATTTTCACCCTTTCATCATTATCTCAATTGACATGAAAACGTGTGGATAAGCTTCTATCAGGAGTAATATAGTGACTGTTCAAGCATTTGGTACTATTATGCTCTGTGCAGTAGAAACACAGTGTAAAATATTAGCAGTTATTCTTAGGTCAAGGAATAGTGGAGTAATGAATTGCTTGTGAGTGGCAGGGAGCAAATACTCTCTCTGGAGATGCTTGGCTTCTATCATTCAGGTTGTGCTGGCTGGAGAAGAAGAACAGATGGCAACTGGCAGTGTAGCAGCAGGTGCAGCAGGAGTAAAAACAGATTGTCGTCCTCTGATTAGGTCATGTAAAGGTTTTTCCCCATTTCTTTTCAGATCGGCTTAATGAGAACTGGGTACTCTGCTATTCTTCTTTCCATGTTAAGAGTTAGTTCTGATAGGTTTGGTGTTTTTTTTCCTCTCCCTTAGCAGTAGGGAAGTCCTTCGGTTTTTAGCATGTAAATATGATGGACATAATCAGCACAAGCTGCTTTCCAGTGTGTCTTCAATACAGCATTGGGACAGCTCAGAACAGCACTGAAGATGCTGCTTGTTGCAGGCGGGTTAGATGACCTTCAAAGGTCCCTTCCAAACCAAACTATTGTATGATTCTGTGGTGTGCTAGTGGGTTAATACAGGTGAGGACACTTTCAGTGAAGAAGAGAAATCTGAAAGTGCTTTTGGTGCATGAGCTGTGGAGATTTGAGTGCTGCAGGTAATGGTTTACCATTATGTGAGGAGGTCAAGCTTTGCACATTCATATTCTAGAAGCAATTGAAAGTAATTCTTAAAAGAACCCAATTCAGCACTTAACAGCAGAAAACCTTCTTATTGACATCTGTAGCAATAAGCTTGAATTTCAGGGTAAACTAGTCTTTACAAAGAAATTAAATACACCCCTTGTCCCCAAAAAGAAAAAAGTGAACAAGGAACATATTTATGCTTTTTTATGTAGATCTCTTGTCATACTCAGACGGTGATTTTGGGGGATATGATAGGTCTGGTTTTCTTAACTGTAAACTCACAGCACAGAGGCAAGTTTTTTAACTGTTGTGGAGCAATTAAGCCTTGCATTGTCACTTAAGCCGCCTGGATCTGGAAGTCAAGGTCTTGTCCATCTGCCATTTCTACTCCTGCTGCTTTAGGATTGTCCTGCCTCTTGTAATAATAGAGCCTCACAAGTGCTTGACAAGAAACAAAAAGTTAAATAAGGAAACCAGCACTGGTACCCACAACTTAGCTTTGCTTTACCTGTGGTGTTTTTTTATTATTTGATAACATTTTGTGGGTGTCTAATTTAACACACACTTGCAGGCAAACAACCAACTTCATGTCTTTAAAGTTTTTGTTGCTTCAGACTGCTTGGTCTTGGACATCTGTATCTGTGATATATCATGCTTAGAACTTGAAAGCTTCTACAAAACCACAGATAACTGGGAACTTCCTAAAACAAAAGTGGTCTGTAGAATCTGAGCACTTCCTGCTGGCCAATCCCAGCCATGGAGTATCACTTTCTTTCTGCATGGCTAGCTCTTGAAACTATCCTTCAACAACTGAAAGCTTCTAAATGGATTGAAAAGCCTTTTTTTTTTTTTTATTTTTAAGTCATGTTTGGTGTTATCCTGTCAGTATGTTGTCGTGTAAGTAACATTTCCTTGTATGGTGGTGATACACACACTTCCTACTGAAAGAGTGGGTACCTGTGTGTGCACCCTCTGGAGCCAGTCAGATCTTTCTCCCCTGTATTTAAACTTACAAAAAGTGCTTTTAAAAACAGAGTAGGTAGATTTCGCGTTTATTTTTAAAGTGGAAAAAAGTGTGTGTGGAGTTGTATTAAAAGCAGAACAAAACACATCAATGTGTACAAAACTACAGCAGTTCTTGTTGTCATATTAATAGCATCCTAGTTATGTATTTTTTTGAACCTTAAATGGCATACCTCCCAGGGTAGGAATTTGTGTACTATATTTCCGGCTAAGCTGGATGCAGTGCATGCTGACCATTGCTGGGAGTTTGGGTGTGCTCACATCCTCAAATATATTATCTGTATGTTTTGCTGTTGTGGATAAACATTGCCTTTTGTCTTTTGATTACAGTATGCTGGGTATTACACCACAGTTTGAGATACAAGGAATTGGCCAGGTTGATTTGGACTTGGCTTTATCCAAAACACCAGCCTACATGTCTTCATTGTATGTTCTTCTTTTTGGGGTTTGAAGCTTCTGTTTTGCATTCCTGCAAATCCGGTGATGTGGTTGTAATGTCCTTTGCAGCCTATATATGGTGTGCATTGGAAACTGTCACTGTAATAACACTAACCTGGTAGGTCACCTCTGTCTTGAAGCTATAGTCTGTTGTCAGTTCTTAGCATTTATGGGACTACTGTGAAATTCAGCAAATGTAATGGAAGTGTCAGACAAGATCCTTGGATGAACTGAATCAAGACTTAGCACGAGTGTACGGGAGAAGCAATCTGGTTTTCTTTCCCCCTTGCTTTGTTCAGATGATAGTGTGTGAGCAACTCTGTTTACCCAGGATACAGTATGCTGTTATGTATCAAGAGAAGAGTGATAAGAGAAAGCTTGTCCTAACATAACTGCCCAGGCATGAACTTTGCAGGCTCCATCTGGATTAGTCTGTGCTAGAGGACTACGTAGCTTGACTTCCTTATTTTAGTTGATGCTGCCACTTCTTGGAGCTATTTATAGTTGTGCAGTCTTAAATAAAAGCAGATAAGTAAATGACTCCTGAATTTGAGGGCTTAAGCTATTAGTGTATTGGTTTTGATCTCAAGCTATTAGTGCATTGGTTTTGATACCTGAAGTATATGCACATTGAATTTGCCTACCATGTGTTTGGGAAAGTGTTGTCTAGGGTAAGGTATTGGGGGTCAGTAATAGGGAGAAAGTTCTTTCAGCTGCTACATGTGGTCTTCTAATGCTCTTTTGGTTAACATCTGCTTGACTTGCTGCAGATAGCACTGTGAAGACTGTGTAAGAGTATTTGAAAGCAAGAAAACACAGGAATATGCTTTGGTTTTGACTGACCTGGACTGAAGATATACACACTGTGTAATCTACCTGCAGAGACTTCTTTTTGTAACTTACAGATCCATGGAAATTGGGTAGAAGGTGTCTAGGTTGATTTGTCCCTGGGCCTAGGTATGGGTGGTACTGTTCATTTGACTGGCCCTCCGGATTTAAGTGAGGGGTGATGTGCTGAGTTTAGTGGAAGCAAGAGATCACTATGCATTTGTTTGTAGCATAGTAATTTTAACATAAACCGATATCCCTCTACAGAGCTTGTCACTCACAAGCCAGGAGTGCTGTGCTGCTGATAAAAATAGATTGGACTTGTTTTGACCTTTTAAAAATGCCCCTAATACACTAGCACAGGCTTTGCCTTAGAACATCTGACTTTTAATTCTGATTGCAAAGTCAAGTGAGGTAAGTAGAACTTGGATCAACTGGAAATGACTTAGCTACTTAGCAAATCCTCTTGAAGAGCCATACTTGCTTCCCACCTGCTTTTGTACTGAGGGTATGCAGGATGATTAAATGCCAGCATGTTATGAGGTAGTCTCGGTTGCCCATGCAGCCTCTCCCACTGCTGGCTTGGTACCCAGCAGTCCTCAGCACCAGACTGATGACTGAAAACACACTGGTTAAACTGCTTACTGTGATAAAACTGCTAATGGCTCTCGGTGCGTGCTTTCTGCTGTGATTATGTGGCTTATGCTCTAAGTATGTGAACAGCAACGTGAAATGCTTGTGTCTTATGAAGCTTTTGATTTTTCCATAGTTTTCAGTTGACCAAAGAAATGGTGATGGAGAAGCCAAGTCCCCTGCTGGTCGGGCGGGAATTCGTGAGGCAGTACTATACTCTGCTGAACCAAGCACCTGACTATTTGCACAGGTAAAGCTGCACTTCACTTTATAATCTGTTTTTCTGTGTGAATTTCTTAATTTGTATGTTAAAACTGGTGAATAAGCTTATTACCATGTCTTGGCTTGCTGAATTTGGACACTTAAAAATTTGATTTACTCAAGACAGACTCGGTGTGTAGTTTGCTTTCAGTTTTGATCAGCTGGGTTGAAACATGGATAATAAAGATCACAGGAATTCTTTAAATATCTCGTCGGGTTGTTACTGAAATGCTGCTATACATGTATTCCAAGCAAAAAGAAAAAGTGTGAATCAAAAGTGTGTTTGCTACTTCTAGTTGTAATCAAAATAAATGAAAGTTGGGTAAATGTTATTTAAACATTTTTGTGGTTTGTCTTGATATGAAATTGTATGGCTATATTCCAATAATTTAGGCAAAACTTGTTTGAGAGTATGTTATTTGTAGTGTACTCTAGAGGTTTGATTTTCTTACATAACAAAGCTTATTGTTAAAATACTTCTTTCCAACAGGTTTTATGGAAAGAACTCTTCCTATGTCCATGGTGGTTTGGATTCCAATGGAAAACCAGCTGACGCAGTCTATGGGCAATCTGTAAGTACTTAAACACCTTACTGCTCTTTGTTTCTTTTGTCCAGCTGTGATTCATCTCCCTGTGTTCAAGTGCTTTCTCTGTTTAAAAAAAACCACAAACAAACAAAAAAGGGGGAGGAGGGTTTGTCTAACTGTAAACAGTAATAGTGAAGCAAGATATGCTTCCTTTAATAAAAAGTTTGTAATGTAAAATTGCTTGCAAAGCAGACTTAAAGAGCATGCTGTCAAGCTTTATCTCTAGAGTTAGGGAATATATTCTGAAACGGTGTTTTATGTTTTTGCTTTCTTCGTAAGCTAACCTATGAGAGAAATGGCTTCTGCAGTGTAATGCATATACTGTTCTTTCATAGGATATCCACAAGAAGGTGCTGTCATTAAACTTCAAGGATTGCCACACAAAGATTCGTCATGTGGATGCCCATGCTACTCTCAATGATGGTGTTGTAGTCCAGGTGATGGGAGAGCTCTCCAATAACATGCAGCCCGTGCGCAGATTCATGCAAACATTTGTACTTGCACCTGAGGTATGCTGTATTGAGTGCTAGTGTTGTTATAGCGCTTCTAATACCATGTCAGCATTAATGAGGCTGTCCTGGTTTGAAGTGTTTGGTGTTAGAATCTGAATGGTTAGACTGGGAAGGTAGTTTGCCACAAAATTCAGCAGTAGTGTTCTGCAGATTCCTTAGGAAACTACACTACTTCTGTGTGGTCTTACGTTAATCTTGGATAGCATAATTACAGTTGTAAATATCTTAATTTTTAACTAGTAGGTGTGTGCGATGCATATTTTTTTCTTAAGCATTTTAAAGTGATTCTGTCTTTGATTTGGCCTCCTAGCAGCTGGTCCTCTTACTTGAAAAGAACTAGTAGAAAGAGGAAAATGCTTCTTGTCATTTAAAGACATGGGTTCCAGACTTTCTTGTTGTATAAAGCACTGACTTAACATTTGAGGTGGCTTTTTAAATAGACAGCTTTTTTTGAACAAAACAGTGCACATAATTGAAAATGATAGAGAAAAAAGGAGAATTGTGAGATTGCTTTATTTTTCAGTTTGACTTGGGACTAAGAATTAATACTTTAGACCCCAGAAAGTTCTCAGTCCTACACTTTCAGTGTTGTGAGCTGTTGAAATTTAAAAGCACTAACATTAATTTCTTCCATTGTTCCATGCATACATGACTTGCTAGTATGATGCATCTTGGCTTTTTTCCCCCTGAATAACACGTTTTGTTGAAGGAGGCAAGTTTGGATTAATCTTACATAGGAAGGATGTTTTGCTTCATCTGTTCTTGTTTTCTCATTATTTAAATTTTTACATTACTGTGATTGATGTAGTTAAATCAGTTCCTCCCTTTGATTTACTTCTAGGGTTCTGTTGCAAACAAGTTTTATGTGCACAACGATATCTTCCGCTATCAAGATGAGGTTTTTGGTGACTCTGACACCGAGCCTCCAGAGGGTAAGGAATTTTTGTATGGTTCTGCTCATATTTGTTTCTGGGTCTATATCAACACTCCATGCCCAGAGGAAGTATTCTTACTGGAGAAGGCAGATCAGCATTAAGCTTCATGTTCTTCTAGGTTTATTCCTTGCCTGTAGTTTCCTTACACTCGGGCAAGAAGTTGACAGGCAGATGATTGTTATTTTTCTGGCATATTCTGTTTCTGTTAAAACAACTAGAAGACTTATTTTAGCAGTTGCAGTCAGATTTGTGGGCTATAAATCTGCTTCTCTGAAGTATTTGGAACATGTTGTTTGAGCTTGGTCAAAACTGAGTATCTGAAATGATAGCAGAAGTATAAGGAAATGTCCGTTTTCTGTTAGATCTTGATAGTGCTCTTTGGCAGAGACTTTACCTGTGTATTGTGGAAAATGTCTTGTGTTAGAACAGTACTAAAGATGTGGGGTTTTTTTTTTCCTTTTCTAACTTAATTTAGAATCAGAGGAGGAAGGGGAGGAACCTGAGGAAAGACAGCAGACACCTGAGGCTGTTCCTGATGATACTGGTGCTTATTACGAGCAGGCTGTGAGGTAATAATGTCTTATTAGATGAAGTCAGATGTCATGTAATACAGACTGCTTGTAGAACAGGTCAAGTGAATTTATTGCTATTCATGATTTTCCTCTTTGACAGTCAGAAGATTTCTGTTTATTGGGTGGCTGAAACTAAGTGCTGTTAGGCTGAACATGGAGACTCTGGATTTTCAGTAGATGTAATGCTTTTGCTGCTCTGTAGCGTAACAATGTGAAACTTCCACCTCTGTGCAATGTGGTGTTACTTAGAGAGATTAGTCTTGTTCTTCCTCTTGAATGTGATGTACCTGGCTTCTGTATTGGACAAGTAACATTCCTTGTCACCCAATAATAGAATCAGATACAATACTACATCTCTCTCTTTTTTTTTTGTGGTGCTGTTTAATAGCAATGACATTGAGGAACACCTGGAAGAGACAGCTGCAGAGGCAGAACCTGAACCAGAACCTGAAGCTGAACAGGAACCTGAACCAGAGGTTCAGGAAGAAAAATCTGAGCCGGTATTAGAGGAGTCAGCTCCAGAAGAGACTGTGGAAAAGAGTCCTTCTCCAGCTCCTGCTGATCCAGCTCCTGCAGTGCAAGAGGACTCCAGGGTAATGACAGTGGGTGGCTCTTCCCTGTGCTGTGGTGGTTTCATCACTGACTCTCGTATAGTTTTGCTGAGCATGATCCTCTCTCTGGCAAGAGGAAAAACATCTGGAGTTAGAAATGTTAAATGCTTTGTAGTTTTTCTCCCTTCTGCCCAAATCACTCTTCTTACTATCAGTTGTCTCCTTCCTATTAGTTCCTGCACAATAACGGGTAGTTGAAATCCTAGCTACTAAGTAGATGGTTAAAATATCAGGATCTAAGGTAGGACTCTGGTAGGTGTGGGAACTGTGGCAGCAATGAGAGGCTCAGATTCTTTGTAAACAGCTGCTGAGATTCTGAACAGACTGCAGCCAACATGCTAGATGAGGAAAATGGGTGAAATGTGACTTTGTGTGTGTGGATTTTTGTCACTCATCAATATTAGGGGAGGCAAAAGTGGACAAATAGTGCTCAGAAAACCAGTACTTAACCTTGTTATGATAATTGGTCTTAGGCCACTGCTGTGTCCTATTTCAACTCCATGTAGAATTTAGAAATAGGGTGGAAGTGTGAGTCCCTTGTTACTACATTAAGTCTTTTGAATAGAAATTATTTGAAGGCAGTTGCAGGGAAACTGTAGGTGGCTGGATCCAAGGTTTCAAGGACAGGTTAAATTTGTTACTGTTAGCCTGTTTCTTTACCTGTACTATCAGGAATATATTTCAGAAGGATAAAAGCAACTGGAGTCGAGTTACAATCTTTTTTTTTTTTAGACGTTTTCCTGGGCATCAGTAACCAGTAAGAACCTCCCTCCCAGTGGAGCTGTTCCAGTATCGGGAATACCACCTCACGTTGTCAAAGTACCAGTCTCGCAGGTAGGAATCCAGCACCTAGAGAAGTTTAAGTGCTAAGTTGCTGACAGTAAGCTGAAGTGGGGAAAAATGTAGTGAAATCTACTTGCTTATGACCTGAATTCTCAGATTCCGAAGACTTTCACGTTCAGTGTTTCATGATAGGCTTCATGAAAATGTTATTCTTTGGCTTTTGGGTTGAAAAGGAATTGTTCTTCATGGAGAAGAAAAAACCAGAGAATGTTCATGTGAGTGCTGGATGTATCTGCCATCTGAAATGGTTGCACTCTCTTAACAAGAAGCAACTCTTAATTTTTTTCCACTGCCTTTTATGAATGAGGTTTTGTCATGAATGAGTGTATGTAATACAATCTGTCTGCATGACTGCCACTGCACTTAAGGCAGACACATTTTATTGTAAATAACCAAATGGGATGACTTTGAAATTCTTATTCAAGTGACATGTTTCCTTTAACATATAACCAAACATGAGCTAACGTGCATTTTAGTCACAGATGGAAAGAACTATGGCTTTTCCAGTATTTTCAAGTTACTTTATCAACAACTTCATACAGCTCTTAAAAGCTGAATCCTACTGTTGTGTCTGATTCTTTCTTTTTAACTCCTTTTTGAACTTACACAGCCCCGCCCTGAGGCAAAGCCTGAATCTCAGACCCCACCTCAGAGACCTCAGAGGGATCAGCGAGTAAGGGAGCAACGAACAAGCATCCCACCACAGAGAGGTCCTAGACCAAGTAAGAGAAGCTACAAAGAGTAAACTGTTATTTTCTGCTATTTGATGGCTTTGGGGAAGCAATATTATGATTAAAGCTTTTAAAATCTCATTAATTTTGTCAGGAAGTGAATGATTTCTGCTTTTGTGGATTTGATTATTTTGGATGACTTTGGTCTGAATGTTTGGCAAGTGTTAAAGCTGAATTTTGCCAGCATTCTTTTGAAGTATCTAGGTATCTACTCAAGTGTTTGGCTTCAGTCAGGTGATAAAAAGCAAACAGTTACAAACTTGCTGGTGTACAATGCTTACCTTTTTTTATATGTGAATGGATAAAATTCTGATTCTTTTATAAAGTGCTAATTTTGACCATGACTACTTTGTTTATTGTGGAGACTGGCTTTTCTTAAACACGTTTTACTTTTCTGTTCAAGTTCGTGAGGGTGAACAAGGCGATGTGGAAACTAGACGGATTGTGAGATACCCAGACAGTCACCAGCTGTTTGTTGGGAACCTTCCCCACGATGTTGATAAAAGTGAACTTAAAGACTTCTTCCAAAGTAAGTTAGTTGCTTTGCTGCGCTCTAGGGTTTGGGGGTTGCTGCCATAAGCGTGGCCAACAGAGCATTCTAATGTATGACCCAAGAACTTGGATTTTCTCTTGCAGGCTATGGCAATGTTGTTGAACTCCGCATCAACAGTGGTGGAAAGCTCCCCAATTTTGGGTTTGTGGTGTTTGACGATCCTGAACCAGTTCAGAAGATCCTTAGCAGCAGGGTAAATAAAAATTCTAGTCAGTGGGTTTTGGTCTGTTAATAACAGGCAATGTTCTTCAGATTCCTCTAACAAGAAAAGATTCTACTTGGTCTGTTTTGCCCTTTTTTGGGCATCTTGAGGGATGGCTTTCCCTCCTGTTACCAAACCTTGTGCAGCTTTTGTTCAGACTGAGTCACTTGTCGTTGAAGTAGCTTCTAACAACTTAGGTGAACGTGAATTCATTCACTACAAAGCCTTTTACCAATGGGAAGCTGCTGAACTCCATTCAGGAAGCAGGTAAATAACTTTTGGGAAGGCAAGGTAGAGAGAGTCTGATCCTATGGACAAGTAGAGTCTTGTTTGCTGAAGGGGTTGAGAAGAGGTTGAAGGGCAAAGCAATACTGGTGTGCAGGTTGAAAAGAATTTCTGCTAACAAAGACAGGAGGTACTGGCTCAGCTTGTTAGCAGTGATTGCTAATGCCAAATGTGCACCCAGTGACTGTACGGTGTGGTGGTAGGCAATCAATCTGGATGCACCACAACAGCTCTGCAGTGTGTTTGCTTACAACCTAGCCTGTCACCAGACAGGGACATCCTTTCTTTGCTTCTATGTACAGCAGTATTTCCAGCATATTCCTGTTCTGCTCACTTTCAGGTTAAGATTCTTAAGCATTGATATTTGGTCTATGGGATATTTCCTGTGGTTAGACACCTTTAGCTGTGGGATGCCAGCAGCATTTGTGGCAGTGCTTGATGAGTTAGTACATATGAAGCCCAGCAGCCCTAGAAGGAAGCTTTTGCAGGGAGCTGGTGATTCAAGATCTGAATGCTGATAAAGAGTTGCTTCCCTAAGTGCTTTCTTGGAACTGCCCAGCCCACAATACTGATGTGGTCTTGGGTAAAGTGTAAAACAAGTGATTTGAAACCAGTGCTAAAAGTAGGTTGCATAAATCTGTTTGACTTTGGCCTGAATTGGTGTGGGAACAAGTAGTACAGTGACATACAGTGACAGTGCGTCCTTAAGCCATTTCTTAACTGCAAGCAATATGTGAAGACCTTTAGCAGTGACTTAAACTTGCATGTTTTGAGTTTTTGAAATGTTCACTCGGAGTTCTTTTGCAGTGGGAGAGGTAGCTTAAGAGCCAAGTTGCAGATTTCATGTCCAGGGAATACCAAAGGCACACATGGCTGAGGGATTTATGGCCTTTCTTTACCTCTTCAACTGTGCCAGTCAATAGATCTGGAGCCAGAGAAGAGAGTGGGTGCTGGCTTTCAAGTTAAACTTTGACTGTGTAATAAGCTTGCAAAGTTGGTGCACTCAGAGTATTTTTTTTTATGCGAGCCCACCTGGATGCTTAAATTCCAATAGATGGGCATGGTTTTCTAAGCTAACATTTTTTTCTTACAGACTTAAGTCTTGTAAAAGCAGTTGACATACCTCCTACCCTGCTTTGAACAGCACTAAACTGTGTTTGTAGTATTGTTTTGCAAATGGACCCAGTGGTAGGAGCAAACATAGGACTTTTGTCAGGATAAGCTTTGCTGTAAATGAGTTTAAAAGGCTTTAGTAGACTGTTAGCCAAAGAAGCTAAACATCACATCTGCTGCCTCCTGTGAAATGTAGGACTTTGCACTGGAGCTGGTAACAAGACTGTAATGTGATGCTTGTCCAGCATGTCTTATGGCTAGAGAAGGGCAACGTGCTTCATTCTTAGATCTGTTTTACTGCTATAATCACTTCAGTAGTCTCTTTATCCGATACGAAAGCATTGTGCTTGTGCCAATGATGAACAAAACCATGAAAAATACGATTTGTTAAGCAACTGCAGGAGTAATTTGAAATAAGCACGTCCTTAATCCTGTAGTTCTTGGGTTTTTGCAGACTTGAACTTTTTGTCTGCAATGAGGTTTGTGGGCTGTTGTAGTGCTGTTCCTCTGTTCTTGCTGCAGTGAGGTTTCCTCAATCAAGAGACCACTTGTCACTGCAGTTCTTAAAATATAATCTGATCTTGACCAAAGTGAAAGATTTCACTGGCCTGCATAGCAAGGTGCCAGAGAGGATCTGGCATTCTTCATGCTGTAAGAAAAATCAACCAGGACTTTGCATGATGGCAGGCTGTGAATGGCCACACATTAATGTAAGCAGGTCACTCTTAATAGTTCAGTTCCTTCTTCTAAAGGTGTTGGAATGCTCAGTGTTAAGCTTGAGATTGCTTTTCAAGTGTCACTTTCACACCTTTTCAGACTGGATGCGTAGTTTGACTATTGCCATTTTCTAGTAACCAGTCATAAAATGCTTTAATGTGCTTTGAAGAGGAGGATATGGGACAAGGTTGCAGAAATCTGCTTGATGTTGAAGAGTTACTGGTGGGTCATTAATGAAAGTACATTCTCTGCTTTTGTTGCAGCCCATCATGTTCAGGGGAGAGGTGCGCCTGAATGTGGAGGAGAAGAAAACACGAGCTGCCAGGGAGGGTGACCGCAGAGACAACAGACCACGTGGACCTGGAGGCACTCGTGGGGGGCTGGGAGGTGGGATTCGAGGGCCTCCACGTGGAGGAATGTCCCAGAAGCCAGGATTTGGAGCTGGAAGGGGGATCGGGCAACGCCAGTGAATGCATCACGGATGTTGACATGGTGGCGCAAACCCTTTTTTCCTGCAGATTTGTGAATTTCAGCCTTGGGTATCTTGGAATGTGGCCCTAGCCTGTTATAGACTGCTACGTTTGATACTATTTTGGCCCCTTTTTGTTTGTGTTATGGTTTTGTGATTTTTTTTTCTAGTCCTTGTCCCAGATTCCAGCTTTGTGGAACAACGTTTTAGGAAAAGTGAATTTTAAAAAGAAAAGAACTGAATTTTCTTGTTCACCTCAAACTTACGGACTGGATTTTTTTGGTACCAGTGGTCTTTCCTAAAGGAATGTCTCTTTTATTTTTTTCTTTTTCTTTTTTCTCCCCCCTTTCTACTGAATTTGGGTGCATTTCAGTCAGTGGAATAATATTTCACGTGCATGCGTTCAAGAGCCTGTAGGAAAACATAGTACTTGACGAGTATTACAAGGGCAGAAAAAACAAAGCTATTGTTTTCTTTTGAGGGTCATACGAACATCCTCTGGTCCGGAGATATTGCCACTTGAAAAATTGACATTCACCTTTTTCTTAGTGGCGCTGTAAAAGTGGAATAATGGGTATCCGTAGAACCTTTTTTTCTTTTGATACGTGATCACGGAAAGGAATTCGAACTACTGTTTTACCACTTCAAAATTTTGGATTGTGGGATAGGTTTTAAATGTCTAGAACTTGACTCTTAAAACACTTTTCCTGAACTTGTGAAATTTTTTATTGAAATAGGGAGTTTTTTTCATGTTTAGTTTGTATTTGTATAAAAAAAAAAGCAAAATTGTTGTGCCTTCTATTTATCTCTCATTCCAGTCTTGGCAAATTGTTTAAAAAAAAAATAAAAAAGGTCTAGATTTGCTTTATCAAGTCAAGAGTATGTTGGAGTTTTTCCAAGGGGAAGAGGTTCTTCCTTTAGTCACTAAGTTTACTAGTTAGAGGTGATTATAGCTGAAGTTTCTGTTCATCAGTTTGGCTACATTTAAATAAGTGAAAGCAAGTACTTTGTGGATGCAGAAAGGGCCGGGCAGGCCCCATTACAAATGTTGCAAAAGTACAACTGAAGCAGAAGTACTTCTCACATCCTTTACAGTTCAAACTACTGTGTGTAATATTTTTGCAGTTTAGACATTATTATCATCCCCTGCTTCTGCCAGACCCGAAGTGGATGGAATGGCACTTTTGTCGGAAGTACAGAAGGTGCCTGTCTGTCCTGGTATTAAGAAAGATGTTGAATGGTCTCCACTACCTCTGAAAGAAGATGAAACTGAAAATAAAATACAAAACTGGGTAATTTCAATGAAAGATCTTGTAAGATTGTACTGCATGAAGCAGTATTACTTCTGTAACAGTGGTGGTAAACATCTGGATGAAAGCAGTTTTGAGTCCACACCAGACCTTCAGAGCTTTCTGTAATAGGAAAGAGCTGCTTAGTAAGTTTCCTTGTATGCATTAGGGTTCATTGTTTGTTTTCTTGATTTATTAATATAATTGTTGTGTGTATTCAACATATATCTCCTGACCTTTTCTTGCTTTAAAAATAGAGCAAAGCTGCTCTTGCCCAAAGGGTGGGTAGGTATTACCTGTCTTCCGGAACAGTAATTTTTGCCTTTTAATTGCCAAAACTAGTGATTCAGCCTGGTTGTACTGTTAAGAGTCTTAGTTTCTGTTTTATTTTAGCTTCATCTTCAGAATTGTGTTATGTTATTTGTCTCTTCCCTCCTTATGAATGTTTCTCAGATTGACTTGCTTAAATCTGTTCCTGGAGATTTAAATATCTTAGTGAATGGGAGGAGAGCAAAGTGTGACAGCAATAGCTGTGGTATGTGCTCTCACAACCAGCACACTGCAAATACATACTGCTTCCTCTTGTGGTGGTAACTGGTATTTTTCTAAAAACTAAAAAAAAAAACCAAAACCTTTCTGCATCCTTTTTGTATCAGGAATGACCATGAGGTGAAGGTGTGCAATGGAAGTCTTCAACTGAACTCTGTCCTTGCTGTTTGTGACTTTTTTTCTTCTCATTTGTTGGTTTTCTACTGTTCTTGACGTTAAATCCAAAACTGCAGTAACGGGTTGCACTTCAGAGTTACCAAAGTGCTGTTAATAGAAGCTTTTATAGCTCTTAACCAAATCTGTAAAAGCACCCGTAAGCCTGAAACACCATTTCTGTAGTGGGAGTTGGACAGTTCTGGCTTGAAAAAGAGCTGAGGAATGTCAGCAAAGAACTTCAAATGAGGTGAAGTGTATGCTTGTTTTCCTATGAATCATACTCTCAATGTGTTAAATAATTAAAGAACCAGAAAGTGATGTTCTTGTCCAAGATGGCAGGCAAAATAAAATATTTACATAAAAATTTCTTGGAATGTCTTGTAAAGAAATACTTCTCAAAGGCAAGTCATGTTGACAGCATCTTGAACAAAACGTAGAGTGACTGTTAGTATTCACATTTTTGTTGTTCTGTGACTGGCTGATAACAAAGTTTACTGGAAAGACCTGCTGTAAAATGTTGTCATGTTGGCTTTTTTTGTTTAAACTTTCTTGTGGTCTCAAGCCCTTCTGGTTTCTGCAGTAACTGTGCTTTTAATACCTCCATGTCTCTTGTCTAAGGTCTTCAGTGCTTTGCTTCCATTAATGATGAAGATGACTGTGAAGAAGTTGGGATTCAGTGTGTCTCAGCTGGCCACAGTGAGCTAGAATAGCTACAAGAAGGTTAATTTTTAATAACCAAGGTAGTCAATTACTCTTATTTTGGGAAGAAGATGCTACAGGGAGGTCTCAAATGAATAGATCTGTCTCCCTGGTAGCACCTCCACTTCAATCAAGATAGTGATGCGTTTCACTGAAGTGCTCTTAATGTCCCAGTGCTCTGCAGGGAGCAGGAAATGGAGAAAAGTTGGCCAGACCTGTCCCAGGCTGCTTTTGCACCCATACGAGCCACAGGGGCAGTGTCAGAAACAACCTTAACAATCCTTCCTCCTTAATGATCTGCCTTTTTGAGAGCATGGGGGTTTCCTGTATGACTAGGTGTGATCTGTCCTCTTCTAACTGATCTTAATAGCGTAAGACAAGTTGAAATAAGACTCTTTCATACCACCTGAGTCAGAACTGGAAGCCATGCTGCCTTTGCTGCATTTTCTTTGGTTAAAAGCATTGCACCGTTAATGGGGCTTTGTTATCCCCTTTCCCTGTGCAGGGAGAAACTTCTGGAATACTTTTAAGTACCAGCTGACTTGTTGGGGGCTGGTGTGTAGAGTTGAAATGGTAGTTTTGTTTGCTCAGGACTGCAGGTGTTTGCAGTTGAGGATTCAGGCGGGGATCGCTTGCCTTTCCAGGGCCCTCTGCATAGGTTTGGTTGGATTTATTATTATTTTTTTTTCTTGAATTAGCTCAGAGCTGTGAGTGTGCTGTTGGAAGCAGAGCTTTGCAGAGAGGATTTACTCATGGTGTAGGAAAAGGCCTGTGCTGACACGCTGTGTGGTAACGGCGAGCTCTGACTTGAATCCAAATGAGAAACGTTCTTCAGCAGTGTCGCATGGGAGCATTGTCCTTTAGACCTGGGAGTCCCCTTGCCTTGGTGAAAAGGGTGGCTTTGGGGAGGAGGGATGAAGTAATGGGGGTTGATCTCTGCAGCTGCTGGTTCTGCATCTCTTGGAGGGACATCATCTTTTTGAACAAAATGGTATTTTTTGATCATTTCTAATTCTTTACATGCTACTGCCTGGGGCTAAGAGTACATGGCACACCAACAGTTTTCCTAACTTGTGCGTGCTTTAGCAGGAAATAATTGTCTTAGTGATTATTTCATTTCCCAGTAGTACCATTCTTACCCTCGCTGGTAACCTGAAAAACTGCTCTCCTAAGGTCTTGATAATCTTGTTTGCTGTTCTGTGTGGAAGATGGGGCAAAGGGGTTTGTTAATACCTTATCTAGTTATGAGACATGAAACAAGTAAAATGCTTTCAAACTCCACTGTTCCTTAAAGACAGCAGATTTTAGAGTAATGGTGTGTTCTCAGAATAGATTGGGAGGGTAGGATGTTGCCCTTCTATTTTCTGTCACAAAATGCCACTTGCCAAGCCAAGGGGGATCTGCTGTTCCACTGATGATATTTCAAACTTGACAAAGCACCTGACTGCGGAGGGGAAAATACTTTATCATGTCCATCTTTGAGATTCAGTGTGAGTGGCAGTCCTTTAGCATTCTGAAATGTCATTTTGGGTGTCTCTAACAAGGTCAGTTAATGTACCAAAGAATTTTAAGACTATGTATAAACAATGCCATGTCCTAGCTAGCAAAACAGTACATAAAATACCTTTTTTTTTTTTTTTTAAATGGACTATAGGCCCAAACAACAAAGTTCCTTACCAGGACCTTTTCCAGCTTGCATGAGAATTTAAAGATACAGTTTGGCTCTGTAGAGTGTTCAGTTTGTCTGGTTTTTAAAATCCCAGGGTATTGTAAAGCCAACACAAATGAAACTTTCTCTTCGGGCACCTGTCATTACTCTGTGAAAGACCAGAGTGACTTAGATATTTTACACAGACTAGAGGTGTGATATGTCCCTCTGATCTCACTAGTGGAAAACTTCCCTCTGCTGCCTGGACTTGATCTGGAACCCTGGGCAGGGCAGGCTGGCTGTGTCTGCCTGGCAGGAGTCCGAACGCTGCAGCTCTCTCTGTGCTGCTGCTTTTGTAGGAATTCCTCTGTGGGGTGGAGCTCAGGAGGTCACAGATGGGAGAGACTATTCTTCAGAGTAAAAGGATTAACAGTAAAACTTGCCTTACTTTCATGAAATGTTACCTTGGCTGCAGCGTGGAACCTCTGGCACTAAAAATCCATGGAGAGAATTTCAGAAAAAAAAGATCTTTATTTTTTTTATTGGAATCAGCATGAATGTATGATTCAATAAATATATTTTATATACATATAACAGCAGAAACTTTACATTCCATCTTCAAACTGCTGAAATAGAACTTCTGTTTTTAAAATTTTTTTACGAGCCAGAAAAATAATCTGCCACTGTTTCCTGTGTGGTCATGCAAATTGTTGAAGTTACAGGTTTGTTTCATCATGATGTAAAAATGCTGCTTTTAAGGAAGCAGTTGCTTTGCACTCTGACCAATGTAGCAAAATAGCCTTAAATGGAGTGTAAGGCCATACCAATTTTGTGTATGTATATGTTTATATATATGTATATATTATAAATTCATATAGAAAATACAGGGAGGTTCCTTTTTAAGGTGGGTGGGGAGAAGACATCTAAGCACTTTATGATTAAGCTAGTTTGTTCTTGAAGAAGTTTACGTTCTAAGTATGGGTACCACACTTTATATTCTGTATTTCTCTAGTCCCTCTTCTGTTCCTGAGGGGAGGGTAGCATAAAAATGAATAAGCATTACTTTTTCCCATTATTTTCTTTCAGGCTTGTGTTGTTAATGAACCAGTAGAGGCTCTCAGAGAGCACTTTGCTCTTCCTTCTTACCTTGACTCCAGTGATTAATTCTTACCCTGTGAATAGTTTCCCATTTATCTCCTGTGAGATGCTGATATTTTAGCACCCACCTTGCAAGAAACGAAACTAAGCCGACTGAATATGAACTACTTCAAAAGCCTGTTTTAGAGATGCTTATTTGAAGTTAAAGGGAGATAAGTTTTGTCCTTTTAACAGCAGCTGCCTCTCTTTTCCTATACTTGAAAGAATTGATTGAACTGGGGGAGTTTTAATGCCACTGCTTCATTCTGAGGTCTCAGTGAAGTGGAAGAATTAAAAGAAAATGCTCTGGCTTTGTTGCTAGTCTTTTCCTGATTGGGGATACAGATATTTTCTCAAACTTGCTCTTATTTTTTTTAACAAGGACCAAAAAAGTTGCAAAAGGAGTTCCAATCTGGATTTAGTATTTACAAAAGAGCACTGATGGATGGGCATGTCAAGAGGGTAAAATCCTCAGTGGTCTGTCCTGTCCCTTTGCGGGAGGGTCCGTCCCACAGCTGAGGGCTTGGTCTGTGTTGACAAACCCTGTGGTTTTACCCCGTAGGTCCACTGGGGAGTGGAGGGTGACTGGTGTTGCCCTCCCTGGGGGGACAGTGGCTGCTGGCAGAGGGATGGGACAACCAGGAGCATCGTGCTGTGGCTCTAAACTCAGCCCAGCTCATTTGTCACAGCCCTTGGCTGTCCCTGGTGTCAACAGTATCAAGGCGCTGTTGTGTTTTGGAACAAATGAGCTTTAGTAAGTCGAGCTTTGGAAACAAAGATTTTCTTGATACAGATGGAAGAGATACAGAAAATAGGACAAAACAATGCCACTACTTCATAGGGTTTTTTTTTCCTTTCAAAAAAATTTTGGGAGGTATTCTTCCTGGATACCAGACTCTTTGGGGTTTGAGCAGTGAGGTGGATGCTTCTGGAAAACTGAGACAGTGTTTATCAAGGACACAAGGGAAATAAATACTCTCTCTAGGTGCTGAACTTATATTTTGTATGTTTTCAAGTAGAAACTATTCCTGCTCTGTGTGTGTGTGTGTTTGTATCTCCCCTCCAAAGTAAAACCAAATATGCAATGGTTGTCCTGAAGAGAAATATCTTAAGTATTTTTATTGTTCTTCTAAAGATAAATTCATTTACAAAACAATGTAAATGGGTGTGCGTTTTCAGTTGGAAGGGAGAAATTCCTGGGTTCTCCCCTCTTTTCTTTTTTTCTTTAATCACTTACGTGTAAGTTTTTCGTTACTCCTCATCTCCGTTTTAATATAATAAGCATGATATGCTGGACACTCTGGTGGGATGTGAGTAGACAACACAGTCCATAAAATGTCACTCTCCACAATGATGTCACCCCGTTTATGGCTGTTGTTCGGTCTCGGGTGGGTGGTTACAAGCAGCTGCTCGGGGACAGGCTTGTGCATCTTCGGGATCCAAAGGCTGCTTCCAGAATAGTGTTCACTGATGCCGCAGGGATGGTAAACTGCCATGAAATGCGCTGAGACCTTTGCACGTCAGGCCATTTTTGGGTGAAGTCCTTAGTGTCTTGCTTCGTCTTTACATCTCTCTACAGATCTCTTAGTTCGCTGAAGTCTGGCTGTGTCTCGAACGCGGGTGTGAATGGCTTTTAGTGTGGTTGTCTTCTACTTGGGTTCTCTTGAAATGGTCATTTCTCTCCTGCAGCTCGGGAAATCCGTGAAAGAGGAGGTGAGCTCTGGCCATGATTAGTGCTGTCAGTACATCGTGGCCAGACTCGGGAACCACACAAACTTATCTTCTTTTTTTTTGCCTATGAATTCCATTTTGCAGGAGGCTTGAGCAGCTCCAGGTGGTGCGTTTTTCAGGGTAATTAATTCCAGATGTGTGAGTTAAGCCACTTGGCCTCTGTGCCTTAATGTTGGTGTCTGTCACCTGGGCTGTCTCTCCTGAGCTGCTGCGCCAGTCGCAGGGAGCCCAGTGCTGGTTTTCCAGTGAGATGCTCTGGTGTTGCACTGGGCAGCAGGATGGAGCTCAAAGGCAGAGTTCAAGTACAACAGATGGTTCTTCCCGGCAAAGGGAAGGTGGATTACACACCTGCCTCTCAAATTCTCACATAATATCACTGTTTGGACCTTCATGTTTATTTCCCAAAAATTTCAATTTACATATTCCCAAAGCTGACAGATCCCCAAATTAAAACCTGCTGGGTTGACCTGATGTAAGGAGGGATGTATCAATTGTGGTTTTGAAATGCTCGTGTATTTCAACTGCCCCGTTGAGTTCAGTAACCCTGCTCAGTGCTGGAGGGCTGTGAAGGGGGCATCAACCCAGGGGTGGAGCTGCTGTTTTTACGGTTCTCTGCTTGGAGTAGGTTAGTTTAGGGATTTGTCAGCTTGGTCCATGCTGCTTCTGAGCTTATTTTCCCTGCTTACTTCTGATCTAATCCTGGAATCGGTAGAACACAAATATTTTCAACAGAAACATAAACAGTTTTGGGAAGAAGGGAACAGAAGGGAAACAGTACAGGTTCAGTTTAAGCAAAGGCAGAGCAGCAGAGTGTTTCAAAGCCCTGGTTGGGTTGTTTCCCCAGCCGAAGCATAAGGTAAAGGAACTTGTGCTCCCTTCTGCCAAGATTCTGTTGGGGCAGTCTCTGGCTGAGCATTTCCTGTAGAGCTGAGCTCTACTGCTGTGACCAATAGCACTGACCAAGAAAATAAGGAGAGGATATAACAATAGTCTAGTTCATTTGTAGGTTTTTGTTTGGTGTACATTTATTTATTTAAATAGTAGGATTGATGGCAAGTGCAGGGATGCATCTGGTCAAGGACTTGTCAGGATTGTTTATTATACTCCTGCCTGTGAAGGATGTACTGGTGTCCCTCACCTCAGCGTACAGTTGTTCAGCAAGATGCATTTCCAGCACTGTTCTTACAGAGACTGCCCTGTTCCTCCACTCTTTGCTGGTTTCTTGAGCTTTACTGTCAAAGGTGACACTGCCCATGCTGTACAGTATTTCCCCCGTGGTAGGAGGACGAGTCAAGCCTCGTGAGCTCTTTCCCAACCCCTCAAAGAACAAGCAGCAGTATTCAAACCCTCAACTCTCAGGAGGACTACGTGGACTGGGGTTGCAACTGTGACTGTACTTAATACACTGAGGAACAAGTACTACAAGCTCCTGTGCCTTCTGTTCCTGTGCATTCATCTGTTTTTCCTTTCCCATGTCTGATCCCTGCCCTCATTCTACTCTTAGGTGGGGAACTGAACTGCAGACTCTTCTGTTTCTAATGCTGCAGCCTCAGAGGAGCAGAACTGACCTGGAAGCTGTGGTCACAATGCAGTTGTTTCCATCTGTGGACATCACAAGCTCCAGAGCTGGCCCTGCTCCTCAAGGGCCTGTGTGTTGGTTCTTTATCCCATCACAAGCAACTCTGATGAGGATACTTTTGGAAATGAGTAAGTGTGTACCCAGGAGAGGTGGCTGAGGCACCGCCCTTGGCACAACCTGTTTGATATTGCATAGCTTTAGTTCAATAAATGTCATTGTTTGGGGAATAGGTATCAAGCAAGAAACACGGAAGCCCAAGCCCCATTCTGCAAGTGCTGGAAGTCATTGTGTGTTGTTCTTGAAAGGGCAATAGTGATATAAGAAACACCACTCTCAGGCCTCCAATGTAATTGTGACTGTGGGGGTGTCTTCACTGCAAGGTTGGTTCAAGCTCATACCTGGAACTGTAATTTAATGCCCAAATTCTGTGGTGGGCTAAACCCAGGCCAGCTAGCTCAGCTGGATTCGTGTCTTTGTCAGACACCCAGCAGTGCCCCAATATCGCCAAGTGCCTAAATAAGGTGGACATGTCCTCCCATGGTCCCACCAGGGGAGGTGACTTCAGCCTGCTACGGTGCTGAAGACACTACAGTCCTGGGACCAGCTCCCCAAAAGCCCTGGCAGCAGAAGCTTTGCATGAGCTCTGTGTCCCCCAGACCTGGCAGCTCCAGGTCACCTCTACCTGTCCCTGCTTGTGCCAAGCTTGACTCGCCTGCCCTAACAATGACACACTGGTAGCTCTGAGACAGAGCACGTAGCTGATGACGGTACCTCGTGGCCTAGCCAGGCTCAGCCAAGTTCCCTGGGTAGGTGAAGAGGATGTCCTTGTTTGGCTTAAGCTGCTTATGCAATTCAAGTGGCAAATCTATAAATAAAAGCTAATTTCAAGCCAGGCTCTCTTGTTCATGGTAGTATCATCCTGCATCCAGGAAAAGAAGGATGATTTTTATACTGGAAGCACCAACATACTAGAACCTCAGGCTGGGGCCAGGAAGTAGGGTTTTGTATCCCCTCCTTGCTGAGAACTACTGCTTTTGGGGAGCTGCTGAGATCCCTCTCCCTTGTGCTTTCTGTGGCTGGATTCTTACTGTTGACAGGAGTAGTGACAGCACTAAGCACAACCTGTGACCCCCAGCAGCGATGCTTTGAGTGCTGATGGGATGGTTAAGCCAACATGAAGCCATCCCTACCTTCCCCCAAAGTGGCAACATGCCCTTGTGCTGAGTCTGTTCCCAGTGTGTGCATACCCCTTGTGCGTGGTCTGGGTCAAACCCTGGTTTACCCATCTCCAGTGCTGCTGGGAGCCAGCCTATCCCTGGATGGTCTTCAGTGCTCTGTCTGTAATAGACCCAGGAGCAGGGATATCACAAAGATAAGATTCCATTGCACTTTCTACTCAGAAGCCTGGCAGTAAAGTGCATGAGGGCTATGACTGAGGTTTGCTAGGCTTGATGGTCACGATTGCTTAATACAACCTCATCATTTCTGCTGCCAGCTTTGACTCTTGCGTCCTACCTGTTAGCACTGTCTGCCTTGAACGCCAGGAGAAGCCAGTGGTGTGGCATGCAAACAAACCTCTCCTATTGCTTTTCCTTCCCCTTCTCTTCTAGTCTGTGCCAGGATCCTCATTTGATAATTCAACCGGTAATTGCCTCTGCTGGGCGCTGAAATCATCCCTCTCTTCACAGATTGCCATCTGGGTTGTGTCCTCTACCATCTTACAGTACCAGGACCTTTGGTCAGGCAGGGGGGTGCCTGACCCGAGGGAGGTCACAGGTTGGGATTCCTCACCCTGACTAAGCTAACCCCAGTATCTCCAGTCCAAGCTGTGCACTTCAATCTTCCCTCAACGTGGGATCACCCGAGGGCATCACCCAAGGGCTGCCCATCCCAGCAGTTATTGAGAATGACTCACGTAGTGCACGCAGCGTCTCCCCACGGGCTGCAGGCAGAGCCTGGAGTAGCTCCGAGCAGATGCCCTGTGCAAAACACACAACAGCTCCTTACACATGACCTGGTTCACAACAGCTTATTTCTTCTGGGGGCCTCTGCCGCACGCCACGGCCCGAGACAGAAGAGAAGAACCTGATTTCCAATAAACAGCTGCTGTTTAAACAGCTGGGTCACTGGAAAACATGGAGCCCCACAGGGATAATAGCCAAAATGTCTGTCTAATTTCTTTTCTGTTGCTTTGCTTTCTCACAGGGCGCAGTCAAAAGGGACCTTGTTGGCCACCCTCACGTTCTCCAGGAGACCTCTTCATGCATATGCTTTGCTATGGGAGTATTTCCCTGCTGACTCTGTTACCCTGACCACTTATGAGGAATAGTTTTATTCACGTGTTTTGTCCTGTATTTTCCAAGGTACCTGTCTGTGCCAGGCTCTTCAAATGTTGCAGATATAAGGAACTTGCACCCACAGAAATGAAAGTTCAGGCAGAGAAAGAAGGGAGATGAACACAGAAAAGTACAATATGCTTGAACAAGGTAACAGACTTGTGGTGTAGATTCATGTGAGCAAGAGAGGTGTGCAACTGCACTTAATAAATAACTGGTAAGGAGAAGATGAGGGGATGGGAAGATTTAAAGAACCTAAAGTAATTTTAAAGATGCTAAGATTAACGAGTATTAACTTCTGCGTTGGTGCTCATCCTAGCACCCTAAAGAACAATCAAATGTCTCAGTTTTATACTTAAATAGTATACTATCTCCATACAAATGATACAAATCTTCCTAAGCAGGAGCAGCAGAAGATACCCTTTACGTCTCCCTTTGAGAAGAAGACAGGAAAGCATCCGGGCTTTCTAAAATGGAAGGGATCAGATACTACTTTCACTGAACTGGGCTCTGTGGGATGCTCCAGCAGGGCAGGACCTGCTGCTTGCAGTTACCCAGACAGGAGACGCATAATGTCCAGCTGGCAGGTGGTGACCCCAGACCTGCAGCTGCCCTGGTAGGATTGGGTTTTGAGGGAGAAGAGGTCCAAATTCCACTATCCACTGCTGCCAGTGGCAAGGTTTTGGAGTAAGGAATAGGGTATTGAAAGAGGTTGTCTGTTTTTGGCACAGGGATAAGAACTATGCTTTATTAAGGAATGGTAGTACCGTACAAAAATATGATTGTATAAAATCTGTGAAAAATATGGCACCACTTAAAATAGCCTTTTTTCCTTTCATATGTTCCTTCCTTTTTAAAAAATATATTCTGTAAATACTTCTAATCTCTTTTCCACCAGCATTAGTAAACCAAGCAAGGTCTTCAAATTGCAGTTGAGAGAAAGGACAACCAATAATGTAATTTAAATGGTCTTTGACTTGCCCTAAAATTAAAGAGCTTCAGAAGAGGCAGAAGAAAAAAACCCAAACCTTCCAGAAAAGTCTGGGAAAAACAAATGAACAAAAAGTTTCTGCTCGCAGGAAGTGAGAATATTCAGCATCAATGAAATTATTTGTGTCTTTTAGGAACAAAGTCCCCCAGCCTTGACCAGCAAAGGCTTCCAGGACAGGAGGAACGAGAGCACCAGCAGAGCTGTGAAGCGAATGACCCTGCCTGTGTGTTTAAAGGGCAGTTGGTGCTTTGCCAGGGTCAAGGCTGAGCCTTGCAGTCTGTGGCAGACCTGGTCTGTCCTGGACCCTCTTTGGCACCTCTCTCAGATTTCCACGGCATTGGGATCCCAGATGGAAAGCTGCTTTAATCAGGAATTAAAGTGGGAAAAACTCGCCCATCTGACCAAAAAAAGCCAGTAAGTTTATCCTGATTTTTTTTTTCTTTTTCCATAGTTATATTTATACTTAAAGAAAAATAATTCCTGCTCGTGAAGTGATACATTTCCAGCAATGTCTGGAAACACCATTGTTTGGGATAAAGCTATATTTTTTTCCAAAGAGTCCAAGTGAATTAGGACAACACCGTTTTGTCTCTTTACTGCTAGACGGACTTCTGCCTATTTTATTCAGAGGTTTGGCTTCTGAGCCTCATTCTTAACAAGAGCTAACAATTACTGAGTTAAATTCCATCAATATGCCTGGAAGCTACCCTGCAATATCAAATCCTGTATGTTCTTCCTAATAAATGTAGTTGCTGGCACTATTAAAGCAGCCTACTTTGAAGATGAGATAGGTTATCAAAGCAAGCCGTGTTGCAACACAGAGGTTAAACACAGCCTAGTACAGATGGAGAAAAATGTTTGATTTTGAACACGGTGCAGACTTGCCAGGGGCTCCTGGGACATTCTGAGGTCCTGTCTACGTGGTGAAAGTGTCTGGCAGGACGTCTGTGGGACAGCTATCTTGGCACCATCAGACCTTTGCCAAGACCCCAGCACGTTTCACATTGGGATGCGGGTGCTCCTCACTGTCACCGTGCAGGCAGCCCTGGGGCTGGAAAGTGGCCCGAATGGAAACTGGCTGCTTAATGAACAGAAAATAATGCTGCTCGTGGTGAGCATCCAACGTGCCTAGCGGTTGGCAGAGTCAATCCGGATGCAAAGGCAGGCTGGTAAGCGTGTAATTCTTATTTCAGTCCCTAAACTCCCATGGGCTCCACAAGCAGCTGAAGTGCTTCTGTACGAGCAGGAAACACAAGCATCTTTCTGATGATTTCTAGTCCCTAATTTGCCTTCCTCAGTGCCAAGAAGTGACACTGGAGCTCCAGCGCAGCAGTAACTGCGAGCTTATCTGCATCTCCAAGCAGCAGGTCTAGGAGGAACCGTGGGATTCCTCTTTGGTCTTGAGGCCCTTCTCTAAGCTGGAGCAGAATGAAGTCAGGTGAGAAACTATTCCTTCTCCTTGCTCTGGTCTTGCCCTTGGGATGCAGGATCAAAACTCCGTTGGGTGGGAGGAGGTTGTAGGGGATTTGTTAACAACCTGCAGGCAACTCTGTAGAGCATCTCCAGTTAGGAAGGAAATCTACAGCCCTGGCGAGCCACCCCAGGTAGCCTGGGGAGACTGAGAAATTGTGTGAACCACAACCAAATTGCCCGACCCCTGAGTGCAAGGTCTGGGCATCGAGGCAGAATCTCTTTTTGCCCAAATGACGGTGATTTTGCGGTTGTTCCCCTGCGTGAGCAAGGAGCCCTGCGTGGGCTGCCGAGCCTCTGCCTTGCTGCCGGGCAGGGAGGGGAATTCCCTGGATTTGCTCTTTCATCTCCGACAAGGACGGGCCGTTTAAAGCAACGGCACAACCCGCAGTTGGCACGACCAGCCGTCGCACACGCAGGGAGAGTTCAATAATTCAGCAAGCAACTCCAGAGCCAGGAGCAGATTTGGGCTCCAGCCAAGGCTCAGAAAGTTGTCCTAGCATCAAATAGCGGCTCTGCTCGGCAGCTTGAGCTCTTCCTTCCTTGGGAAAGCACTGTCTGCCAGGGGAAGGAGAAATCCTCAGCTCACAGCTTTGCTGCTGCTCTAGCAGAGGCGAGGGGGAAGGGGCTGATGTACTGGTTCACACTGGTATCGCCTGACTTTGCCCTGTCTCAGCAATGCAAAGGGAGTCAGAAAGCTAGGTGGCCTTTGCCAAAACATTAGGAAATATTGCCATTTGCCCTAGTGCACTCAGTGACCATCATCTTTAAGTTTTTTCTCCTTTTTTTCCCCTTGTTGTTCTTATCCTTTGTTACTTTCTTTTAATTTCTTTTTTCTTTTTTCTTTTTTTTTTTTTTTTTAAATAAAGTGTATTTAGTGCTGGTGAAAGGTGCTGAATTGGCAGCCTTGGAAATGGGTGTCCTTCTGCCCAGCCCAGGAGAGCCCTGGTGCTTTCTCTGGGCTTCCTCCTCATGGCACCAAACCTGTGCTAGGACAGCTCGCAGGTCCCTGTGCTCCCCTGTCCTCTCCCATAGCTGCCTCTGCCCTGGTTGGGACACCCATGGCTGAGTATAGGCTCCCACCTCCCATCCCAGGCATGGATTCTGCTGACCTGGAACAGACTGGACCTGACAGGGCCGGAGGACACGTCGCTGTGAGCTGCTCCAGCTCCTATGGGGGATGCAGCTTCTGCAAGCGGGAAGCTGTCTGTTCCTGGACCAAGCATCCTATCTTCATCCTGGGTCAGCTGTGATCCAGTCCTGAGAGGGAGAGGAGGGAGAGTGGAAGCATCCCTTGGGTGCCACTTGTCCCTCTGCCCTCATTTAGTGCCCGATCCAGACCTGACCCCAAGTGCTTTAGTGCAGACTGATTGTCTCTTCCTTCACGATTTCTCTTCCCCCCTCTCATTAAAGTGCAAACGAACACGACCCAATCACCCCGGGTGCTGTAGACCAGCTCACGCTCTGGGTCCTGGTGAGGCAAGTGGGGCATCAAGCCCTTCACTCACCCGTGCCAGCTCCAAGCCAGGCTTTCAAATGACACCCTGGAGGCATTTGGTGTGTGTCCTCCCACCCCAGCCGCCAGCCTGTGCTACCACCTGGTCAAAGGGAGACCCCTTTGCTCCCCCCTTCCCACCTCCCTCCCCCCTTTCCCTATCCCCACCAAACTGTGCCCCCCCGGGGCGAAGCAGCCTGTTCCATCTTCCCATCCATGTTAAAGCTAAATGCAGCACCAAAATAGATACAAAAATAGAGTTTTGGGTCCATCGGCCCAGATTCGCTCTTAATATTACTGTTATGAAATGTCTGAAAATAAAAGCCACTCTCTCTGTACACACCTTCCCCCCACCCCCCCCTTACCGACAGTATTGCTACTCGCCCCGTCCTGTTGCAACAAGGCATGAATATGCCTGTTTTCTCTATATTTTAAATATAATTTCTGCTTTAACTCTACCACTACTTCCATCCCCCCATTGTAAACAAACATGGCAGAAAGGGGTTTGGAAAAAACAAATAGATCCTTCATAGTTTCTAATGTTCTGAATAGTATTTCTGACTCCTGGGACTCCAATCCTGCCAGGTCATCTAAAAGGACAGGAGGTACCTGTGATTTCTGATGAAGGCCCTGATGTCCTTCTCGGGTTTCCCATTGGATGCTCTCTGATGGGGATGAAAGCAATAATGTATTTTCTTTCCTCTATCTAAAAGTCACTAAGTATTTGATCGGCAAACCCGTGACTAAAAAAAGTAAATATATAAAATAAACAACCACCCGAAGCCTCTTTCTTAAGTTTCCCTGTCTATCCAGTTTTCAAAGTGCAAAACCTAGAGAAGCATAGAATGATTTTCTTGGTGGTTTTTTTTTTTCCTTTTCTTAGGGCTTTTTTTTTTCCCCACGTGCTTGACTGGTATGGCCTTTCTATAGCAAAAGTCAGATAAAGCATAATTGCGGTCATTTCTGCACATGGAATTATGAATCATTCCAGTGACTTGAGAATCTAAGCTGTTAATAGGCTAAAAAAGGATTTTTTTTTGTTTACCTTTTTTTGGATTTTTTTCTTTTTGCATTATAATTAAGCATGAATATATATTAATATATTACACTGCTTGGATTGCAGCTGGAGCAATCCAAACCTCCCTATGCTGTAAAACTAACCCCCACCCTGCACTCCCCAGATCAAGAGATTTTTTTTTT
>JAHREE010000457.1:308314-340691 GCA_033628505.1 Tringa tobata
CCCCCCTTTTTTTTTTTTTTTTAGTAGATATTGCCACATTCTTAAATTCATGCATTGCTGCATTGCTATTGCACATATATAAAGGATTGCTCGCTCCCTCCCAGCTGCTCCCCTTCCCTCACTGGTTGTGCACATCCTCTCTGCGGACGATCTTGTAGATGATCCAGTAGAAAATGTTGAAGATGAGGAACGCCATGGGGAAGCCGATGCGGGAGATCTTGTCGATCTTCTTGGCTCGCTGAATGAAGAGCTTTCGCATCTCCTCGGGGGAGCGGGAGGGCGGGGGGACCGGGTTGGCCGTGTTGTTGTTGTTGGCCCCCTTGACGGAGATGCCATCCTTGGCTTGTAGGCAAGCTGGTCCCATCCCGTAGGCGGTGAAGTTGAACCTGCCTTCGCCAGCTTCATCCTCCTGAAACAGATTCAGCATGGGACTCTACTTAAAATGAGATATAGACCGTGCACCCTCGCTATAAGGCTCTCCAGTGATGGCTTCCTGCTCTGCAAGGGAAAGATATCTCTGTCACGGCCCGACCTCAGCACCCTTGGATAAACCCTCTGCTCTTGGGAGATCAGCCTTATAGAGGGGTGCCAGCTGCATGACGCACAGATGCAAATCAGGGGATTCAGGCACCCCATGGAGAACAGGACTGACTTCTACCCCACCAGCATCTTTGCCATACTTGTGGTCCTGTGCTCATTTTTCCAATTGCATCCCCTGTTTTGCTTCTGCCTCTCCCTCCCCCTCCCAGCTCCTGTCAGCACCTTCTTTGCTTTGCCCGTGCTGTATCAGCTTGCCCAGAAGGAGTGGGCTCCATGTAACTCAGGTAGTCGAAGCCGAGACCTCCTACAGAGTTACATGGATGTGTAGGTGCCGAGACCTGTCCAGGAAAAGACCTCTGCAGGCAGCGTGCAACCAGCCCTCAGCTCACCAGCCCATGGGACCCCCCGAGCCCCACAGCCTCTCCCCACAGGACATCTTTTAGGTGAGGAACAGAAGTGCCCTTCTGTGGGTCAACGGTAAGACTTGTGCTAATTCCAATTATCGAGCAAGAAAAAGAATTTTTTTCCCAGTCTAAAGGCAAATGGTGATGCTGTTTTTTTGGTGGAGGCCTTCCAGGTTTCTCAGAGTGATTTAGCCCTATTTTATTGAACACGGGGATGCGATAACAGGAAAAAAAAAACAAGTTTGGCCAAAGTAATACAACCAGTGAGTTGCAGAGGCAGGGTCAGAACCCCGAGTCTCATGACCGCAGGTCACCGAGGCTAATTGTTAGACCAATGGCAGTAATTATCTGTCATGGAGGCTGATCTGACCTGTGTTCCCCAACACTGACCTACCTACTGGCCCCCTCCCTTGCAGCCTGCCTGCCAGATGTGCCCTGCTGCCCCTTCCTCTCTTCGTTGCAGAGTGTCTTTTCTGGATGGCCCCTGTACCAAGCAGGTAGCTGCATGGGATGGAGGCTCTGTGCCAGGGGTCTGGGCTTGGAGGAGCAGGAGAAAGAGCACGCTGGTGTATCAGAGCAAAGCAAAACGACCCAAATAAAATCAAGCTGCCTTTGTTTTGGGTTTGGTTGTTTGGTTTGGTTTTTTTTGGTGACAAGTTATTGAGTTGTGTGACCTACCGGCAGGTGATTTGTTATCAAGTCCTAGCTGAGGCAAATTTGCAGGCTGTTTGGATAACTATTCTCTGTTCTGGTTGTGTCCCCTTGGAGTATCTCTGGTCCCTGGCAACTGAGACTTGACAATCCTCAAATGCCTTTGCCTCCTAGCAATGTCTCTGCAAGGAAGCAGTGCTCTGCTTGGGGAAACCGAGGCACCAAAAATTAGGACCCAGCTGCTCTCAGGGCTGGGTGATTCCACGAGCTAAACTTCTAGTAAGAGATGCTTTGGGAGCTGGGAGTCAAGGTTCACAGAGACTCCTCCCTTGGCTCTCTTGAAGAGAAATTTTCATTCAAAGGGCTGGTTTTTCTGATAATAAGTGATGCAGGTCTTCTACTTTTCAGGCGGCCAGAACCTGCACTGTGGCTGAGGCACTGGCCATGAGGGTGGATGGGGACCTAGAAGGGTACAGGCATCAGGGGCCACTTCTGACCTTCCTGCTGCACTTCCAGCTCCTGTGCCTGGGGAACAGCGGGCACCAGCATCCTTCCTCTCCGGGGCATCAGGGGGAGTTTTGCAAAGGTCCCTCTCCTCCCTAACTTCTTCCCTTTCTTTAAATGGGATCCTTCGTGCAGCTGATAACGTGTGCCTGGGCTACAACAGCCTGGCTTTCTGAGGTGCTCTGAGCTTATAGACCTTCTCATCACATCTGGATTATCAGGGCTCAGGTAAAACTGCCTCTGTTCTCTGCTTGCACCAACACACATGTACTAACATGTCTGGTTTAGCCTAAATCATTTAATTCTCTAATTTACTGAATTTCTTTTCTCCTCTTATTGCCAAAGGGCCACTGGCTGTTTTCTGTGGCTGATTTGTTTTGTGTGTGCCGTATCCAGGATATAGAAACTAGTGGTGCCTTTTTCAAGGTGCTGTATGAAAGGAGAAGAGCAAAGGCATCACCAGTTTCACTGGGCTGGTCTCCTTGGGCTGGGTCTTCAAATACACTCCAGGTGAGTCTTATGATGATGTCTTATTAAGCAAGGCTGGCCCATACCTCAAAGGGACAGTAACTCTCTCTAGCCATCACGGTCCCTACATCTACCCATGCTTGGACCCGTCTGCCTCAGCAAATACAGACAGAGTAATGGGTTTGGAGTGAGCTTCCTAGTCAGTCTTTCTAGTCTAGCCCTCCCCTTCTTCCAGAGGGAAGGAGGTAAGAGGTGGCTCAGAAATAGGAAGGGCCAATTGAAACATGCAACAGGTATTTATTGCTTTGATTGTTGTTTTTTAGAGAGAAAGAAAGACTCTTAATGGTGAGAATAAGCTAGCACCTTGCATCTAATGCTCAGGAAAGCAAGAAAAGTCTCTGGATTCACTTGTTATAATGCCAGATGGTGGCATATTGTCCGGCACACTGAGCTGTGAAGAATGGCTAATAGGTTTTGATTTGGTCAGACTTAATAAATGTGGGCATGGGCTGGTCCTCTGCGCAGCTGCCTCCATCAGCACAGACCACTGCAACATCTCACTTGTTTTCAGCCTGGCATGTTGCACCTGAAGTAGGGAGAGCTACCCAGACAAGTCAGGACATTGGGACAGAGCAATTAGGTTGGCTGGCAGCTGCACTAATCCATTTGCATATTTGCAGTCAGCTCTTCATTTTCTGATGAGCCTGCAAACCTTGTTCATTTTGCTTTTGCAAGTGTTTTTGTTTATGCTTTGTTCCAATTAAATTGGTGTGAGATTGGGCAGGGATTGTAATAGCAGCCTTGTGTTCAATGGAACATCTCTGGCAAATATCTTTTAAACTCATCTGTATATTAGTGGCTTTTTTCTTATTGTTTTATCAACAGAGCGATCTGCATACAACAGCATGGATCCAGAGACAGGATGCCTGAATGTAGATGAAAAGATAAGTGCGATACGAGACACCCATGTTGGGTGGTTTTAGCTTTGGCTCTATTAAGCAGACTGCATCTTCTGAATCAAAACTGCCTCTGTTGATTTTGAGATGGCAGGGTCTTGCTCTGGCCAGACAAAATCAATGAGTACTGATGGTCTCATCTCTTACTTCTTTTCCCTTTCATTTGTCCGCCACTTTTCGTCCCTGGTCCTGACTGGGTTGGGAACAAGTGAGCATCTCCAGTTTTGCAGACAGGACAACTGAAGCAGAGAGAGGCAAATCTACAAGGAGAGATGGATTCCTGCTCCTTAGCCCCCACTGCCTTCTGGAATGGTCGCAGTTCTCCAAGCACAGACTGTGAACTACTGTAGGACAGGTTAGAACTTGGGAAAGACTTTAAATGGCTGGAACAGTGAAGCAATAGAATTGTTCTGGATGGGATGGACCACAGAGGGCTCTTTAAGCTAGAAGGTAGACAAATACCTATGAGGAATATTTTAGGCAGACCTTTGTGGTCTCCTAGTGGCTTTCTTGAGATTCCAATCAGCAAAATTGTGTATTTATTTTTTTTCTTATCAAATTCACTGGTTTTTTTTCATGCTAGCTTGAGGGCAGCCTCTCACACCTGGTGCTGAAAATTGCATACCACCTACCTGATTATACCAGTTAATTAAGGACAACTTTTAAGTGCCCTTTGTCTTATGATCACAGTCACTTTAATGTTTCTTTCTAGTGCATCCTGTGAGGTGGAATCTTTGCTGTGGTACCTCAACCCCAAAGCTAGTAGAGCCCAGGCTGCAGGAGATATGTGTCTATGTGACGTGTGCATGCTCGGGTTGGTGTCAGTCATGGCAAATAAGCATGGAGCAAGGCTAAGGCTGAGAATAATGCTCTTTCCTTCTGAGAGGAATTTGCAGTCAGTCTGAGAAGCGGATGCTTTAGAACATGGAGATGACAGAGACAAAAGAGGTGTCACTTACCTCCGGGCTAACGTAGGCCGTCTTGTTGGGGGATGCTGTTTTCTGATACACATCCCTCACACCTCCCTGCCTGCCTCCCCCCAGCCCTCACTGTGTCTTCTGAAGGGGAGAACTCAGGCCAGAACACTGCTGTGTGAAAACTGTTCTGTTGAGAACAAGCCTTTCAGCTTAGACCACTTGGCTGGCTAACAAAAACCAGCTTGCTAGACACCTGGGGTCAGCAGACTGTTAGAAGCGACACAATTCATTGAGGTAGCCCTGCTTTTTGATGTGTGACCCTCCTTAACATCTGACTATATACCGAGGACTTGCCTGAGGGCTAGTGGCTTGGTTCAGTTGACCATGCAGTGATGTTCTGCTGGGACAGATTCCAGCCATGTCCTTCATGCTTTATGTATTACCTTATGGTGCCTCCTCTTCCTTCTGAACCTGAGCAGCTCTTTGTGCTGCCGAGACACGAAGTTGACGGCAGCGTACTCTAGGAGTGCGGAGAACACAAACAGCAAGCACACGGCCATCCAAATGTCTATGGCCTTCACATAGGATACCTAGGAGTCAGAGAGAGTGACTGAGATGGGGTGGCTTCTTCACCCAAATGCCTTTTTGTTTCCCATTTTACATGTTACTCCCAAGGTCTTTGGAAGGAGTTGATCAAGCCACGATATGGTTGATATCAGCTCCTGGACACCACAATCTAGCTCATTTAACATGAATGTATTATCAGACCAGTGAACTGCTCCTGGGCTCTTAAGTAGCAATAATTCTACAGTTTTTAATTTATCTAGGTCTCGGTTGTGACAGTTTACATGCAGGGAGAACAGTAATCCAATCTGACCACACCAGAAGACCTTCATAACAGGGAAATTCATTACTGCTATAAAAGTATGATGGTCAAGTGGGTAAAAGCTAGAATGTAGAGTGCAGATCCATGCGTGGTTGTTGAAGGGATTTGTAATGTACAGAGCTCCTGGCTACTGGGAACTATGGTGGATCCTGGGGTGAATGCTGAATCTTAGGGGAAGTTCTGCTGCTAGTCATAGAAACCCTGCTAAACCTTTTGCAGGAGGGGACTGGAATTTGTGCTGCTTGCCCTTAAACTGGAATAGGGTGAAGGCAGCAGAATGCCTTTTGTGTTGAGGAGGAGGATCTGTGTGGTGACTTACTTGTGTGCTGTCCCCAGAGTGAAGATAAGCGCATTCCCTACCTTGGGCAGTGATGCTCGGGAACCAGAGCTCTGCGTGGTCATAGTGAGCACTGTGGTGATCCCCAGCCCAACACGAGCAGGTGCAGCATCCATATTGATCCAGAAGGAGATCCAGGACAGAATGACAATAAGGAGGCTGGGAATGTACATCTGGATCAAATAATAGCCCATCTGCCGTTCCAGGTGGAAACGAGCTTCTATACAGGTGAACTTGCCTGGGAAGGAAGGGAGATACATGGAAGATCAGCGGTAAGGCATGGTGAGCCTCCTGTTTTCAGCTATTGTTTGGGGACTTTCCTTGCATTGCCTAGACCCAGAGTCTTGTTAGAGGAAGAAATTAACAGCTGTTGCCCAGTTCTGAAATATGAATGTACAACATCAACAGAGACTTGTATCACCAGAGTGCCATCAGACAGAGCAAGAGACTCTGGCAAATCCTGAGTCCTGAATTCCTCTCTAATGAATCCAGCAGCTAAGGGTAAACAGCACTGACCTGTGTTGTAGTGCTTTGTGCAGTATCTCAAGTCTTTTTCTTCTTTGAGGATAAACTGAGGCAATGTCAGCCCGTCAGCCACTTGCACAGCTCCTTTTTCTTGCCACTCAAATATGAGGTCATTCATTGTGTAGCCAACTGTTGAGAGGAGGGGACAAGCACCATGTGAAACATTAAACACTGATCTGGAAAGGGGCAGATTTGCAGAAAAGAGCTATGCTTGGAGGCAGGGACTTATCCTGGCCTTCCTTGGCAATGCTCTAATGAATGGGATTTGGGTTGAGGCAGAACTGCTCATGCATATGGTAAAAGCTGTGCTAATGATCTGTACTGGAGCTGTGATGGTGTGCAATGAATTGTCTGCAATAAAGCACATTTTTTTCCTTCAACTTGGCTTGTTGAGCTGTTTGCCATTTTTTCAAACTTGACCTCTTTCTCTGAATGAAGTTGTTCATCCCCTCCTTTGGGATAAGCAACATGTACAAGGGGCAAATGTTCATCCAGAGAGGAAAAATCCCATTTGCAGCTGAAAATGCTTTCACCTTTCTCCTCCAAAGTGAAAGGCCAATGTAAATACAAGCAAGCCAGGACTTCTCTCATGGGATCTTTTAAGGTTTGGCTTCTCTACAAAATGTCACATGTGCTGAATGAGTGGAAAATCATGAGTAAGTGGTTCTTGAGCAAGCCTCCAAAGAAGGCTGAACTGGGAATGGGTTGCAGCTGGGGAGGGAGATGGCAAGGGAGAGGGAGATAGAAAACATGTTATCTTCTCTCCAAAATGGAGATGTGTGCAGGACTCACAGCTTTCTAACTGCATGATGCATGTCTGTACATCCATGGGGAAGTTCTTCAGGTCCATAGGGCAGGCTAGAGTCAGCGTGATCCTAAGGAAAGAAGACAGCACAAGGGAATGACAAACAGTTTGTGCTACTGATAAGGGGGTGAAGCTTCTCAGGCATCCAGTGTTGCAAACAGGCTGGTACCTTGCCCAAGACACAGTGGTATACTGGGGGGAATGACTGATCTTTCACCACTTCCCTGCCTGTGCTTTCACACATGGTGTTTGAAAGCATCAGAAACATTGAGCATTTGGGTCTGTGATGTAATTCCCAACAGAGTCTCCTGCTGCAGATGGTGTTTCATTGTGATGCTCTTTTGGACTGTGCAGAACAAAGAGTTCCCACACCAAATGGTTTTGCTGCTTTGGTCTTCCTTTCTTGCTTCGGGTTAACAACAGTTTGGATTAGCATCAAGCCCAAATCCGTTCTCTAGACCTCCTAGATGCATATCTTTGGGACTGTTTGGAAATCTCTGAGCTGACATTTCTACGTCAAAAAACCCCATGAATTTTGGTCAAGATCACACATTGCTGTGGGGGAAAAGAAAGACTGGTGGGATTTTCTGCGGGGAAAATACTCAGTGGTAAGTCAATATGAAGCTCTGTATCTTTCTGAATTCCTGCTGTGCCTCTTGAGACCTCCACTTTTTTCTCCCAAGCTCCATTTCCCACTAGGTGCAGGCTGTATTTTCTGTGGTATATTGCAATGCTGCCCTATACCGTGATCTAAGCTCAACAAGTTTGTTTGGTTCAACAAGCTGATCTTGAATGATTTGATTCAGGTAGTTAAACTTGTGTTACTTGGTTTGATAATGCTGAAAATGCTGTTCCCTGAAGCATTTACATTTTTCAGCTTTTTGCCTTGATGTAGAAATAGCAGAATTTCCTGGGGGACAGGAATTGAATTTTTCTATCATCAGGCCTATAAGAAACTTAGCAGGAGGGAAAGATACTTTAACTTAAATACTTATGTTGGAAGAAATTCTCTGCTTGAGTTTAGAGGCATGTTGGGACAGAAGATGTTACAGCAGAAAGAATCGACCTGTTCAAGTTTCCTCATTATGAAAGCAACTGCATTTTCTGTATTTAAACACCTTACTAGGAGAGAATCACTAGCCTTTGCCCACTTTGTTTTTCTCATAATATCTCTGACGGGGAACTTCATCTCTGATCAAGCAGAGAGATAAGCCTTCAATTAGACCTTCAGACAAGCCCCTTGAGAAGAATTTACTGTAAGTATCTGCCAGATGCTCAAACAGGAGTTGTGGCTGTGCCTAGGTCACGAGATGCTGAGCACATGCTGGACAAATGTGTGCTGAAAAGGGATCCGAGAGTGAAATCCGCAAGGATGATTTTTGGTGTCCCCAGTGTTGAGCATGATGAGTCTTGGACCCATTAACAAAGTTTGCTTTTATTTAAGTGCCTTGACTAGAGTTTGACTATTGCAAATAGTAGAAGCAAAGATCCAGTTAGAAAATGGCAGAGCTATTTCTCCTTTAGAGGAGAATAGAGGAAAGGCTATTTCTCCTTTTGGAAACTCATTGCATGTACATTGTGCTCTTTCATCATAAATGACCTCTTTCTTTTTGGTTTTGACAGGAAAATGTACTTAAAAATCCTTTTTTCATCCTAGGCTGCACCAAAAGAAGCATGGCCAGCAGGTTGAGGGAGGTGATTCTGCCCCTCTACTCTGCTTAGGTGAGACCCCACCTGGAGCACTATGTCCAGCTCTGGAACCCTCAGCACAGGAAAGACATGGACCTATTGGAACAGATCCAGAGTAGGCCACAAAAATGATCAGAGGGCTGGAGCACCTCTCCTATAAGGACAGTCTGAAAGTTGGGGTTGTTCAGCCTGGAGGAGAGAAGGCCTTATTGTGGTCTTTCAGTACTTAAAGGGGGATTATAAGAAAGATGGAGACAAAGTTTTTAGCAGGGCCTGTTGCAATAAGAAAAATTAAACTAAAAGAAGGAAGATTCAGACTAGATGTAAAGAAGAAATTTTTCACAATGAGGGTGGTGAAATATTGGCACAGGGTACTTGGAGAGGTGTTAAATGCCCCATCGTTGGAAACATTCAAGGTCAGGTTGTACAGGGCTCTGAGCAACCTGATCTAGTTGAAGATGTCCCTGCTCATTGCAGGGAGGTTGGACTAGATGACCTTTACAGGTCCCTTCCAACCCAAACTGTTCTATGAAAAAGAAACCTAAATTTTCATTTGGAAATGAGGGAGATAAGAAAGTCCTTTTTTTAAACAGTAGAAGTTTTTGCCTTGAAAACAGCGATGAACTCAGTCACATTGCTCCATGATCCCTGCTGAATCATTGCTCTGTTTTGCAGAGCAACCCCAGGGCTGGGGTGACCCAGTATTCCCCCTCTGTGCTCCTGCAAACCCACCTGGAAAAGAACTCTGCACACCATGCACTGCCAAGTTGCAGGTGGCAATTTTACTACATGCCTTTTTTAGAAGTAAAGAAATATGAGGTTTCCACATTCAGCCAACATGCATGGCAATTCTCTTACTGTTTTGGCCATCAGGAATCTGGTCTTTGGATTGGAACCACCTTGATGTTTGATGGGGCCTGTCTACATTGCAGCACTAAGCTGTTTATTTTCCATTTTACAGCTCCATGCTGCTTTTTCTTCCCCATGGCTGCCACTGGGAGCTGCAGCATCAGATGGGGAGAGCGTACCTTAGGCAAATTTACATTATAGATGAGATGAAAAAGTCTTCAAGATAGAGTTAAACTTTCCCTCTTTAAGCTCATGAAGTTTGATCTTTATTTCATTGGTTTGAAATAAAGAGTGGATGGGGTTGGAAGGGAAGTGAAGGCCGGGGATTGGATTGATTTCCTGGGGGAAATTCAGTGCAATTAGTTCAGCTTCACTGATGGACCTAGCTATAAAGGGATAAATGGGAAGAGTTATGCTGAGACAAAGCCATGGAGCTCTACTTAGCAGTTTCCCTAGTTTTTTTTGTCAGGAAATGCTGCAGCTTTTAAATCATAGTTTTCATGGGATACTACTAGTTTTCATGTAGTACAGCTGTTTTTAGGCTTGTGCTAGTATAATATCTCAAGTAATTTTATATTAGGGTTAAGGAATCTACTAGTGAGGAGCAGAAATCCTTGGACTGGGAAAGGTAGAGATGAGCTAGATTCCTTCCCACACCAACCCTCTGTCTCAATATGCTTTGGCTACCACCTTCCTGGTTATTAGTTTTCTACCTGTTGTAGAAGCAGCAGCAAGTGGTGACCATCTGGTTGAAATACCAACATCCCTCTGCTCCAACATGGATTCAACTACTGATATAAGGAGGTATTTCCCACCCTCCCTTTTTCACTTAAGTTTTTTCTCTCCCTTCTCCAAATAAAATTGTTTCTGAAAATAAATTTCCTAGGCATAGCTTTGTTTTAAGCAGGTCTTAAAGACAGAGCTACCTGAGGGTATGAAAGTACCCCCAGATGTGCAGTGGTCTCTGTTGTCCCAAAAGCAGCCCAGTTCATGGTGTGCAGTTTCCATGCCTTTCAAAAGCACCATCCTTCAAGATCCTGACTTCCAGAGTAAGGCACTGGAAAGTGAGGCACAAGAAAATTTGTCTCTATATCAAGCTGTCCACTGGTGTGTGAAATGGTACTGCCAGGCTGCCTAGTCCTTTTGGATGGGCATCTTCTGTAACCATAAAGAAAAATAATGGTGTTTCCCATGCTTTCTTTTAAAGGGAAGCTACTAATGCAAAATTAGGACTGAAGCTCAGGGAGCTGGTGGCACTTTCTCAGAAGGAGTCCACACTTTTGCCAGCTTCGACTTCTTGGGGTGGCTGGAGAAAAATCTCTTCCCTTATGGCACATTACTCTGCTCCCACAAGGGCGTGCTTAGACCTGCAAACAGGGAACTGTATACCTCGCTGCTATTAAGCCCAGGTTAATGTTGGATATAAAGGTTCAGATGAGGGAGCTGGTTAGTGACCGTTTTCTTTCTTTTAGTTTGTATAACTGTATGTAACTAAAACAAAAAATATTGAAACTATATTGGTCAGGGAAATAAGGATGTGTTTCGCTTTTCAGTGATATTTGTGTGAAGGATTCTGCCCCAGAAGGAGGATGACACACCGGCACAGGCTGCTTGCAGAGGTCATGGGGTCTCCATCCGTGATATTTCAATTTGGCCAGACAGAACCACAGCTGACCTGAGCTATTGTTGTCAATCGTCAGGACATGTTTGCATGGGAGACCTCCAGAGTCCCTTCCCACCACATTGCTATGACACTGTTAATTGTATGATCTCCCGTATTAAAAAAGCCTCAATTTCTTTTATGCAAGGGCATGCTCAAAGTCTTCACTTTCTCATTTTAGGCTTGAACAGTGGGAGTTTAGCTTGTACCTCCCCTACCTTGCTGGGGGTCTTCCCTTTGAGTCAGCTCACCTGATGCTGTACAGGACATTGCCGTTTCTGGAGATCCTCAGAAGCTTGTTGTCTGTGGTAATCTCATGGAAATGGGCCCCTTTCTCATTAGCGAAGAACAAGTCAGGCTTCCAGATGGAGTCCAACATAGAGGGGTCCAGGTCCAGAGAGTCGTCAGGGTATTCGTTGTACGCCAGCCTTGGGTCATTCCACTGCTGTCGCAGGAAGATATTCACCCTGTAATCCTGCACGGTGTAAGAAGGGAACAGAGAAACACAGTTAGTGCTCAAGACGGGGCTGAAACCACTGAGAACTGGGGAGCATGTTCTAAAATCATTCTCAAAACCAAGCCATGTCTAGGCCTATGTTCCCAAGCTATGGCAAGCTTTTTTGGCATTATTTCTCAAGGAACTGCCGCTATTTTTAGCTCACTAGCTTACAGCTATCTCACAGCACGAGCAGCTGCCTGTCCTTGCATCCCTCCGTCACAGCAATTGTCAGCTGTGTGTGAAGTGTTGAGACCTCTAGTTTGAACCCCAGGGCCGGAGAAGTGATGTTCAGTTGTGGAGGTTGTAAGGGCTGGTGTCAGCGGGATGACTGTTGCAGAGGGTAAAGGGGGAAAGGACATTGAAGCCAACTTCCTTTCAGTGTTGAATTATCCTGTATTGTGACTATCCATGATTCCTCCAGGCTTGTAAAAAGAAAAAGCACAGTGAGACAGGGAGTCCATGGAAGGGATACGTCCTGTGTATCCACTAATATATGGGTAACTCAGATGAACTGATGGGAACAGCTGTCCTTGGTAGGAGTATGTGAACAAGGGAGGGATGTGCATGAATTCTGCTCTTCTAATCCTAAGTGAGTGTTCTGGGTTCCCCTTGCTCATGTTAAAATGCTATAAATGCTACAGATTTGATAGGATTGCTGTCTTCTTTAATTGAAGCTAGTCCCCCAGCACTGTGCATAATGGTATCTGCCTCATCGCTGTGTCTTACGGCTCCCCTGAGTTCCCCAGGCCAAGGCTGGCTGCTGAGGTCGAGCTCGGACACTCTCCTGGACAATTAAAAGCAGTTTCTGTTCTCTCTGTCTGACTGATAGCTTCCCAGGGTGATCTGCGTGCCCCTTTTCTGCTGAATTTCACATAAGAAAGTGAGCCAACAAATTGAAATGGAGAGAGGATGTGCCAGCTATCAGGAGAAGGATAAAAGCTCCATGTCCATAAATTAATTGACATTTTCTAAGTATAGAGGCAGACTGCATCAGAAGAGCAGCACATAATAAACCAATTTCACTGCCCTGGCCCAAACGAATAGTTGCTATCATGATTAAGGGTTTCTTCAGTGCCTATCTAATACTAATGTACTTTGAAGACTTTTATTAAGAGACAGTTAATGGAGGGTGCCTGACATGCTTGCTGGTCTCTAATACCTGCTGCAGGCACTGGGACCTTTCTTTCAGTGAGACTCTTTGGCACATCTGAGGGGATCTCCCCGACTGCCATCAGGTCTGTGCTTTCCATCTGGAGAACACAAAGCTCTGGAGTTAAAAGGTACACGTGGAATGGAATCTTTCTGATGTTGCTGCCCCAAATGTTTGTTTGACTGTGAACCTACAGCCTCTTGTCCAAGAGGACATGACTTCAGTCACACAGGAGGCTTTGGAGAGGATTGTGTCTGGTTCCTTTGTTGTTTTGGATGGGGCAGTTCATAGTCAAGCCCCTGGTCTAGAACCTGTTTCAAACTGCTTAGTGCCATCTGCATCCTCGGAGCACAGAAGCTGCTAATGACATTAATAATTGTGACAACAGCAAATGGACCAAGGACTTGATGCTAAAAGGAGCACACTTCTCAACATGAAAAAGAGTTGCAGCACTATCTCCTTCTGCTGATATTCCAGATGTCACCTTCATAAGTCCTAGCGGGCCCCTCTGACTTAATTATTCATTTCTGTCGACCCTGTGTAATGTGTCTTGAGAAAAAGTGAATAGCTGTGGACAGCTTGGACCCAGGGCTTTAGCACAGCAGGACCAGCCAACCACGCAAACCTGAAAAAGGAAAACAACCCAGAATCTCCACTTCCCATGGTACACAGCAGCTCCCTGAATGACTTGTATGCTTTCAGTTCTCCCTTTTCAGCGTGTAAAGATCTGCAGCCATTGCAGTCAAGGGAAATCAATGTCACTGACCTAACAGGTAGAAAGCAAAAGGTTGTTTTGCTTATTCAGCTACAAATAATAAGCTGAATGCTAGCAGATCAGCTGCAGGTGGGGGCTTATGTCATGTACAACACGAATTAAACTCATGTTTGGAAGAAACTTCAGTGGTAGCTGCCCAGAAGTATTCTCAGCCTGATGGAGTGTGGAAGGGGGGTGGAAAGGGAGCCAATCTCCCTGCAACAGCTTATGTTGCTGTGGATAAGCTTTGTTGCTGGAGTAAATTCACTGCTTCAGCTCCAAAACTTGCCGAAAGGAAAGAAAAGGGTGAGAAAAGATGTATAGTATGGTTTACATTGCCACCACAACAAGCGTAAGAGGCCATAGACAGAATGACTGCCATAGTCTTTGTCACCATGATGAGGGATCTTAATCACACACGTATGGGCCAAATTAACTTCTCACAGTGGGCAGCTGTGAGAAGGTGCCTTCTAACTCATCTCCAGAGACCAAGTGTCCTGTACTCATGTCCTGTGTGGGAACAGTCCAGAAGCAAGTCGTGGATGTGTGGTGTGAGACTGCACTACCTCCATCCAGGGGGTGGTCAGCACTGTGGTGAGTAACTCTGGAGTGTGCTATTCCTTGTACTCCTCCTTTGGAGACAAGTGTTTGCAGCAGATATTTTTTGGTTTGGAACGTGGATACCTGAGCATTTATGCTGTGATATAAGAAAGGCAAGGCCAAAAAATATAATATGTGCACTGAATGTAGTTATCTGGCTTTGCTATTTTATATCATTAGTTTTTTTACCTATCTCTGTGTGTTTGTGTTTATTAAGATCTTCCTTTTCAGTGGGTTTATTCCACATCCCTGGCCTGGGCACTGAGAACAGTTGTTTCCTCCTAGGTGCCTTTTCCCTTGTGACACACAGCTGCATTGCACTGCAGTATTGAAGCAGCCTTTTAGATTTCTTATGTCGAGGTTTATTTGAACATAAATGTAAACTCAAGCACTGTGACTGCCAAGTGGACAATGACAGTGCCTGAGGAGCCAGCAGAAGGCACAGAGAGCAAATGGGGTATGTCTGTGGCTGTGACATAGCCTAAGATAAAGGTTACAGTATTCCATACCAGTAAAGGATCCTGTGTGTTGAAAGCTTTGTGCTTAGGCATTGGAGTCAAGCTGAGAGGTGATGAGCCGAACAACACTCATTTGTTGGCCACCTGGAGGTATACAGTGTTTCTCCTGGATGCTGTTGTCTGAGATCTTAATTAGCATCACCAAGAAGTCCGCAGTTATTCTTAAATGATAGACAGAATGGACCAATTTCTGATGTGAACTTTCAAGAAGAAAAAAAGGGTTTTACTGGGGCTGCAAACTCAGCAAAAAAATATCTCATTCTCGGTATCCTTCTTATCACTTGAGATGCTCATTTGTGTGCCAATCACATCCAGACATTGATTATCTTGTGCAGCCTGTTCTTCTGACTGGCTTGGGAGTGGAGAGCAGCAACTCTGTGTTGTGAAGGCATTCAGGAGCTTTGCAATTTGGCACAAAGGCATTTTACTCCCAAGGGGGAAATGACACAGGGCAGGAAGAAAATAACTGAAGTGATCAAAGTAGCCCAATTTGATAATGCTGAAATGAAATTCTGTTTAGTGGCCTCGCAAGGAGCCAAAGAAACAGAAGATCATTTCAGATTGTTCCTTCCCAAGGTACCACAGTCTTGTCATCTGATGATGAGCGAGCTGATGGAAGCAGTGGCAGGCTGGAGGTAGTGCTGTGAAGAAGGGATGGAGGCTGTCAAGAAACTCAATAGTTTTCAGCCCCTGGCTCAGGGGTCCTGTCAGATCAGCCTCTGCACTGAACAGTTTTGGTGAGAAGCTTCACTTTGATAGATTTATGCTTTGCTGATGGAAAAATCCCAGGGTAGAGAGTGAAATCCCTCAGGAGGGTATTCTGTTATCCCACCTGGACAGCAGAACACAAGGGATTTTATAGATATTGAGTTCATTCCCTAGAAAGGGAATGAACAAACACTTTTAAGGCTACTTGCCCTGCAAAGGATCATTACAGCTGACTGATTGCAAAAAAATAAAGACACAGTGAGTGGACCTTGGAAGGGTTAATAAGGGACCTTGTTACCTTGACACAGCTGTAGCCAAGTAGCCAAATTGAAGCCTGGTGTGAAAGCCACACCTAGGCTGAGGGGAGGAGGTGTTGTGAATAGTAGTTTTCTTGGAGGTGCTGCTGAGGAGGAGGTCTGCTGCTTGAGGAAGGTAGGCATGTGGTGAGGGATGGGAGCAGTATCCTGGTGTTTAATATGTGTGGACTTTTTTGTTCCGGAATCCAAAGCGGAAAGTTTTTCTAGGCCCCCCGCCACAAAAGGAGGGGAAAGCTTATTCCTCTGCGCCAAAGATGGGGCTGCTGGTAGTGGGGAGGGTAGGCTGTAGCCACTGTCCTGGATTATTAATTTAGGAATTTAGTAGTGAGGACTTGTTCTTCAGCTTGGTTTTTTGTGTCCTTGTATTTGAGTTGCACAGTCCCATTTTGTGGCTTTTTTTAATTTTTATTTGTTCCCTCCTCTAATCAATGCAAAGACAAACTTCACTCACAGAGATGGCCAAAACACTGCAGGTCTAACGTTGAAACTGCAGTAGATTGTGAGGTGTTGTGAAAACCATTTCATTTTGTGTTGCGTGACTTGTTACTTGCTTATCATCTCTGTGGGACTGATGGCTGGTTTTAAGAATGACTGACTGCAGAAAATTGAGCTCAAAACCTAGCCTTTGCTACAGGCTTTGTGCTTTGATACTTAAGTCTTTTGCTGACCTTGGGGTGAGCAGCCCCAGTATTAAATGTGACCCATACACTTAATCAGTCATATTTGCTATCTGCTGCAGTGGCCTGTGAGCCTGGAGTGAATTGCTCGGTTGGTTTTGCAGGATGGTTTGTTATCTCGTTGGAAAGCTTGTATATGGATGTCTGTGAGCAAGTATTTAACATTTGGACAGTTGCAGCCTCCAGCTTCTCCTGTCCTCAGGAGATGCTGAGAGACCAATTGTGGCTGTGTTGCAGCTGGCTGGAAGATTACGTTTGGTTTGCTCTTTTCAGATGGCATAACTATGGCATGAAATCAGCAGAAATAAATTTGCATATATACACTGTATCTAGAGAAGCCTGTGCTGGCTGTTTTGTGGTTTCCTTTTACAGTCTCTTGTCTGCTGCTTGTGGGCCCTCTTTAAAACATGGGACTAGGAGCAGTCATCTTGAGCATTGAGCCTAGCTCCTGGCAACTCTAGGCCATGATATAAAAATAAATCCCTCATTCTCTGTGTGACTTCACTGTATACCAAATGCTCCCCGCTCCCTAAGTCAGTGAGAGATCAGTAAATCTGCAGCTTCCATTGGAAGAAAGATCAAGGACGTTGCTTAATTCCAATGTTGCAGTTATAGCAGGAAATCTGTTAGATAAAATGTTCAGATAATCCTACCAGTTGTCTTGTGCTACAAAGAAAAGCCAAAGCTGGTGCAGTTTATTCACTGAAAACCGATACATTGTTTCCTAAGTGCTTGACTTCTGTTTCGTTTTGAATGAAGAATTTGTAGCTTTGCTATAGGTTTCCTGCACTGGTGTAGCTGGGGGAAGGTACTTATGCTTTTGAAGAACAAAAAGGGATTTAACAGCTTGTGGTTGGGGGTTGTCTGGTGTTTTTAATAAAAAATAAGTGGATAGAGTGGATGCATCTTGCATTTTTCCTGTGGAATCCCTTGCTGTTAGATGTGTTATTGCAGCAATGCTTTGGGATAGAAGGAGGCTGTCTGTACTTGTCTGGCTGTTGTAATTGGTAATATCCTTCCCCTTGAAGTACTTATTGGGTTCATAAGGATGTGTTTCCAATCACAAAGTCCCTTGTCTTTATTGCTGACTGCAAGTGAGGCTGATGGATATAAGTGATGAGCCACAATCTAACATAACTGATTGAACATTTATCATAGATTTATGTGCACCACTAGCGGCTTTTGTGTTTGGTCTCCAGTTCTGTAGGATGCTTAAAGAAGTTTACTTTCCTTGCTCTAAGTCAGCTCTGCTTTGGGGAAACGTTGAATTGCCTCTCTTCACCCTGCAAGATTTCCCCCCTTGCCCGTAGGTATTTGATCACTGGTTTTAATTCAAAGCAGTCAGGTCTGTCTCAAAATCCCTTCAGGACAGGACCTTCTGCCACTCCCAGAAACTGTGGTGGGGAGTTGACACTGCCTATTTAGACCTGCTGCGTCCTCAAACAGTGGGGAGAGACCAGCTTCTCTGAAGAGAAAATCCCAGGTCAGCAAATCCCAAAGGCTGCTCCAGCTTGCTGGGCTCTCATTTTTTGATGTTTCCGTACCTGTGTCGCTTGTGTTCTCATCAGTGTTTACAAGCAGAATTGCTGTCCCCGAAGAAGTGCATTATATTAGGTTGTGTGCAATGCTGCGTCAGCCTGACATCTGGACTAGCTTGTCAGAGCTGGCTTGGGTATTTCTAGACAAAGCAATGTGCCCGGAGGGTGTTCTTGGGTTCCCATGGGAATTTTTTTTTTCCTCTGGAAGATAGGCTATGAAATGAGCGGCATCTGGAGAGGAGAGCAAGTCCCTGCAGCATGTCTCAGAGGTGAACTGCATGTCTCTCATGGCAGTCTATGCTAATTTTATAGAGCATCCTGCTTACAGGGATCCTGTGGCGTCTTGGCATGACTGCTCTGATGCATCTTGCAATGTAGGACAGACGGATTGAAAACCATGTCATTGTAATGTGCTCTGTTCGCTGCACAGGGATCCCCTGTGGGCCTGCCCTCTCCCTTGCACTCTGTGGATTCTCTCTGCCAGAGTGTGTAGGAACACAGTATTTATTGCCTGGAACACTAAAGGAAGCATCCGATAAAATAGTACATTAGGAACAGATACATATTTTGGGTCTAGTTCTTTCTCTTTTGCTTTATATACAGATGAATCTTCCTCTATGAAACGTGTTTCTTTGTGCTTGGACAGAGTAACAGGTGGAATTGAACTGCCCCCAACTCCAAACATTTCCAGAAGAACGGTATAAATAGCAGTGTCATAAGAGATTTATAACCCTGGGTGTGTGGCTGTTGATCTCCTCTGACAGTGGCGTGCATTCTAAGTAACTTGTTAAAGTCAATGGGTGTGATCTATATGTAAAACCTATAAGACCCTGCCTGAATGTACAAAACGCCCAAAGCTGGAGTCTTGCATTCTTCATTCCACATTTTTCTAGAGAAAGAATTACCAAGGAGTAATTAAACACCGCATTTCTGGATTAGCTTTAATTAGCACAGAGGTAAGGCACTGTACCTCTAGAGCTTCCCTTTGCTGTTCACTGATTATGTCACAACCAATCTTTAATAGTTTTCAGATGGAGCAATTATCTCTTGTTCTAGCAATTCTCTGCTCCTAGTGTCTTGCCAATTAGATTCAGCCTTTAGCTATGTTCACTAACTTTGTCTGAAGTGAGCCTTAACTTGCAAATATTGGTTTTGGCTTTTTTTTTTTTAATTAAAAATTGTCTAAGAAATTTATCTCCAAGAAAATGATCGTGTAGTGATTCTGTTCATCTTTGGGAATCTGAAATCAGATGTAGACTGAATTTGAGTCCAGTTGATTTCTCCTCACTTAAAGTGTTGATTCAAACTCCTGGATTTATGTGCACTTAGACAGTTGCAGATAGTTTGTGTTTCTGAGTTTGGACCCTTAGGGAAGTCTTTAGAAAAGACTACTTGTTTCCATTTCTGACCTTTATACTTTGTCTGTAGAGTGTTTTCATAGAGATGCAGATAGAGACTGTGTGATCTTCAACTACGGGCTGCGTGAGTCTTGTATGTTGACCATGAATTTGCTCAAACGTGAACTAAACCTTGGGAACACAAAGACAGTATTTTCCTCTGGCCACACTAAAGAGGAGGGTGCTGCTGCATTTGCTGGGAGTGCAATGAGGCTGAGCCAGTAGCGGAGCAGCTGTGCTGTGATTTTTACTTACCATAGTCGTTTCTGCAATCGAACCGAAGCTGTTGATGAAAATGTTGCAGCTGACATTCACTGGTGGCCCTGCATGACAAATACAGATTGGAACAGCAGTTCACAATGTGCTTATAAGGCAAAGTGTTTCCACTCTGTAGTATTAAAACCTGTTGTGGGATCAGGGTGACTGAGGGGTGAGTGTGGGAATAAGGTCTGGTCCTGGTTCTGGTGCCAGTTTGGCATCAGGCAATGCTCTTGTTCTGCCTCCGTTCCCAGGTTTGGGAGAGTGTTTATATATCTCTTCTGTGAACCATTTTGATGAAATAGAATAGATCATAGGCAGGACAGCTTTCTAGCTATCTCTGCATTGCTAAGATCACCTTGAACCTGATAACAATGTGTCCCAGGAAAGAGCTGAGAGACTGTTGACAGGGTCTCTTGTTTAGAGCTCTATACTTCTAAAATACTCATTTAAAGCACCGGAATGTTTCTGAACTGGCACCATATGCTCCCTATGGAGCCAGTGCAGCAGAGTGTGCTGTGGGGATCAGGCTGAGTAAAGGAGCAAGTATCCAGGTGATAATGGTGGTGTCTGCCCCAGGTCACAGCTGGACAGGAGACTTCAGGGCTATACCAACAGAAATTCTCTGACTGTCCTGTCTTGGGAGAGGGTATTCCCAGACTCTGGGCCATGCCTCTCCTGGGCTTTATTTGCTTGGAGACTGAAGCTTTGCTTAACCTTAGCCATATTAGAAAAGTTAAGGGGCCATGCAAGGAGAGAAGTGAGAATTAAGGGATGAAAAGATTGCAGTTAGAGGCCATGGAGGTGAGTCTGCTTGTGGGGTACCAGTGCCCAAGTGTATCAGTATGACTGGAACTGGATCACAATATTGCCTGGCAAATCTGAGGTGGAAATGTTGCATTTGCACTGAGGGAGATGCCAAGAGCTGTAGTTCAGCACAAAGCAAAAAGCTGGAGAATGTTTTGGAACCAGAACCACATGTGGCAAACCAGTGATGTGGCCACACATAGTGAGAGGATTTCTGCAGAGCCTTAAGGGGAAGGGGAAAAGCAAAAGGGGTCTCTGCTCTGGGGGCTTCTAAAGGGCCTGCTACTGGTGCTGCCCATGTGTGGTGGGGAAAGGCAGCCCAGGCAGAGAGCAGAGGAACCTCCTCAGGAACTAAGATGTGCTCCTTTAACACAGAGGGAATTCATCTCGTATCATCCCTGTGACAGATGCTCTCGGGAAGGTAAAATCTGTGAAAGAGTGGATTTTTAGATTATTCCCCAATCCTTTATGGAGATAAGGATGGTGTCTGCATTTCAAACAGTGCCTGATGGCTCGGCTTCACTCAGGGGGTGATGCTTGCTCGTGAAGGCCACATCTGCAGTCTGGCAGCTGCTGCAAGATAAATAATTGGGGTGGAGGGAGGAATGGCTTTAACGAGAGGCTTGTGCCTCTAATCAGTGCAAGCTTCCTCCTGTGTGGAAATTAATGGAATTTCCTGATTACGAAGTAACATTTGGAGCTGGGTTTACTCCTCTTCCCTTTCCTCCTCTCCTGCTTCAGTCTCTTCTGAAACTTTGTGCCCGTCCTCTGCGGGAGTAGGATTGCAGCCCCGTCACAGCAATGCTCTCTACGGCTGGGATCTTCTTGGTACGAGTCCCAGACAATCCAAGCAGGCTGCTGTCTAACCAGCTCCCAGACAGCCCTGTGCCAGCGCGGCAGCAGCTCACTTACTGTTCAGTCTGTGCCCTTCTTCCAGACTGTTAAACACAGGCACGGGCTAAAATGTCAAGTACAAAATGGTGTCTTTCTTTTTTTGTTCTTCCCCCCCCCACTTCACTAACTCCTCTTATCTAACAGGCTTGTGAAGTTTATCTAGTAGCTGAAAGCACACATTTGATCATGTTTAGCACTTGTTTTATCCCTTTCCTAGTGCTCCTGTTGGGAGTAACAATTTTCTTCTCTGGATCCATCTCGTGAACCATAGAGAAGGTCCATGTGCATGTGATTTCCCTGCCCAGAGGGCACAGCATAAGAAAAACACTGTGCTGCCCTCCTGGATGACTGCACGTGCTCATGCCTCTGACATGCATGGAGGGTTTTGGCCCTGCTCCTCCTCACCCTGTGCTGATGTGCTCTAGTGAAGCTGAGTATGGGATGAGCTTGTCCCAGTATGCGTGAAGAAGACTCTCTCCTTGGGGCAGCCCAGCTCTTGCTGAGGAACCGTGCTCTTTCCACTGTGTCCAAGGGGAGTTGTGAGCAGTTTTAAGGACTTTTTTTTTTTTCTTTCCTTAGCTTGTGTGAGATGCCAGAAACTTCCCTGCCTGCCACTGAAAAGTGCCACTTGTGCAGTGGGATGCAGCTGTGAGGGAATATAGTTCTCCAGCATCAGGCTTAAGGGTGACATTGTCCCTTGTCCCCTGACATGGGTCCCTTGTCCCATGCCTGCCAGGGCCAGCCCTGACCCTGTCTGGGTCACTAACTTCATCCTCCAACTTACAGCAAAGCGCAAATGCTTCTTCCTTGTTCTCAGAATGTGAATCCACAGCTAAGTCCAGACTTTACAACATTTATGGAAAAGCTGCAATCTTCATTTTGTTAATCTTCCCCTCCCCAAAAATCAATCTGATACGGATCTTTGGTGTTATTTTCATTTAGATCTAAGCCATTAAAATGCCCTTATGAGTTACTGCAGTTAATTTAAATGACATGCTTTGAGAGCTACAACCCCAAGCTCTGTAAAACACCTCCTATGCCTCCCATATAAATTGGAGCCTGATTTATGTGTGGGAGGCTAAGCCAGCAAAACTGCCCTGTGGGGAAGGTGTAGTTCATTGAAATAAAACTGAAATTAAATTATCTCAAATAAAAATGCAATACAGCTGCCTTCAGCAGGAAGATAATGTATACATTTCATTAAATATTAAAGTTTAATTTCTTTTGTGTGTGTGCATAATTTAGTAGTAGGCAGGTTTATAGGGTGGGTTTTTTTAACTCTTTGTGATTTGGATAAAGACGGTGTTGTTTTCTGCTGCCTCGTTGATTACTAGGACATAAACTTCCCATGTATCTTTGGGTTTAAAAGCCCAGACTAGAGCCTACTGCCTGAACTGGATGGCAGGTGCTGTCACCATGATTAATGGGTCCTGGGAACTTATGTTAGCATTGCCAGTGACTGTTTGGGGTGAGGAGTAATTGGTGGTAGGAAATAAAAGAAGTGAATGAAGTGAGCATTGAAGAGGCCTGGGCAGTGGCTGAGGTGGGGCAGGTCCCACTTTATCTCTGGGTGTAAGTCAAGGGCAAAGAGCTCAGTTAAAGAGAAAACCAACCAAAAATACTTCATAAAGCCTACCCTTGTTAGAAGAGGTGTTTTGAGGAGCAAAGAAAGAGGTTTTGTTGCCTCTTCCAAGGCCTGCTTCAACACTGGTTGGCTGCTGGTGAGTACAGGGTGAACTGGGGAAACTGGGTGTGAAACACAGCTGTTGCAGTGGAGCTGTGCTGGGCACTGGCTTGAGAGCCCCCCCTATGATAGGGGACAGTGACGGATCAGAGATGCCTCTGACATCTCCCTGAATTCCTCTGGAGCTGATGGGAGACACCCCTCTTGGCTTCAGTGGGTGTAAGGATGAGCATTACCCTCTATAGAAGATGCAGTGGGCAGTGATTTAGGGGAAAAGGTGAAGTTTTTCTCCTAGTCTGCAAGAGGATCAGCTCCTTGCTTGTCACCATTTGGTTTGGCAGGATCCTCAATCCCTATATTGAAGTGTTTCCTGCATGTAAAGTTGTTACAAGGCTGTCTCCGTCCTAAGTGGAGATCAGATGCCTTTCCAGACATCTACAAGGCGTCCATGTGCCAAGTCTCTCATTACCATACATATTTCATATGAATATAAAGTTTGTTCATATTCCATATACAGTTAGGGAGGTATTCATGAGGGCTGCATGCATTTTTTCAGTCCCAAAATGAAACAAAGCCGCAAAAGCAGGGGATTTGCCTACCTTTAAAATTTGGCCTGATCCTGGCATCATATCCTGAAGTTCGCCCCATCAGCTTATCCAAGAAATCGGAAGGAGACATGGGTTTGGGTGCAGATCGTGCTGCTGCTTCAGCTTCTTTGGAGGCTGCCAGGCTGTTTGAGTAGAAAGAAAGAGGAGATTTTTAGAGTTTGTCCCATACTGGGGAGTGCTTGGGGTCCAGAAACTGAGCAGTCAGCATCTCATTCCTGCTGTGAGACAGGATGGGTACCCATGTGAATTCCTAATGAGGCTGGTCTCTGCTAATTTGTTTGCCCAGCCCAAACATCTCTGAATACAGAATCCCAGCTGCCACCAAAGTAGAAGAGAGATGATGAGTGGAGAAAATCCTTTTGTGAGTTTAGGTATAGCTCCTTGGCATGCCACTAAATTACAAATGTGAACTCTGGCACTGAGCTCCACAGGAAAAATACACTCTGAGATTAGCCTTGGGCAGCAATTACTGTTTAATTACATGGCAAATAGCAAGGAGCATATTTGGTACTCTGACAGTCTAATTTTCCAAAAGGCAGGTAGGATCAGAGCAATCTGGAATTTGAGGCTTAAATGAGTGTCATGTGATTGTATAGTGCCTGCAGAGCCTTTGGGACTGTAGGAGATAGATGTCTTTTTGCTTTTCGCTTGCTGGTCGGTCCAGCATTTGCTATTGGTACCTGCAATGCAGGGATCTGAGTTCAATACAGCAACACCATCTGCAGATGGGGAGGTGTCTGGAGTGTGGTCCTGAAATTATACTTGTGTTGGGCTGAGGATGAAAGGAAATGAAATCTTTTGGGGACCTGTGTGGCCTCTGGGGCAGAAAGAGTGAAATTACCAATTTATGTGTGTAAGACAAACATCGAAGGCTGGCAATGTGCCTTCCGGCTCCATGGGAGCCTGCAAGATCTGCAGGGTGATGATTTGGGCTCAGGAGCTCTCTGTTGGTGCCATCTACACAGGAACAAATGATCTCTGGAACTAGGTGCTCATTCTCAACTTTGCAGGAAGGTTTGATTTCCGAGATGGGAATAGACACTATTCGGTTCCTTCCCTATGGTTACGTGGCTTCTGCTCAAACGCAGACCTGTTCCCAGGCTGAAAGTGTGGTGTAAAACTGTCTAGATGAACAAAATAAAACAAGCAAAACCAAACCCATAGGTGACATGCAATGTGCTTAGGGCAAGAATGGTCTCTGCCTGTGGGTTCAGATGCCTGATGCTGGTTGAAGCCCACAGGCAGTATTGCAATGCAAATGTATAATAAGCCAAAGAAAGCTGCTCAGGAGGAAGTTTGGCTCATTGCTTCACCCTTTGCAAACCTCCTGAATTTTTTTAAATTATAAAGGCTGTGTGGGAAACTGTGAGAAGCCACTGTGGCTGAGCAGCTGAGAGACCTAAGCATGTTTACAAGAGGCACAAGATATTTAGCTATGCGTGTCTTCACAAACAACAACATGGATTCATAGAATCATGTAATGGTTTGGGCTGGAAGGGGCCTTAAAACCAAAAATGTTATCTTGACAAGAGCATTTTGAACCACCAAGTTTAAAAATAGGTAGGATTCAAAAGGGCTTGGGTGCCATAATTTCAAAATCAGGAGTCTGCAGTAACCTGTATTTGCATTGACTCTCTTCTCCAGTGTTAGCAGTGATGACTTGCCAAGCCTTGGTTCTCAGTCCTGCATACCAACAACTGCAGTCTGGCTTCTTTTGCAAGCTGCAATTATATTAGAGTTCTCCGATTGCTAGGTTTTTAACATAAAAATGGTTGAGTTCCTGCAGTAAAGAGGGGAGAGAAGTTCCAGATCACTTCCAGTGAGAGTCTAAAACTAGAATTTCATTCACCCTTCGTATATTCACAACTCACTCCCACACTGGACATTGTCTGAACTGGCCGATGCACACTCGTGCTTGGAGATGATCTGTCAAGGTGTGGATTTAGCTTTTACTATATCCATGTGCCACTTTTCTTATCCCCATCTCTGCTCTGTGAAACAGTGCAAAGCCAAACCAGTTTGTCTGGGGAGTAGATGGGTTTGTGGAATGGGTGATGTTTTTTGTGTATTTATTTATTTATTAGAAGGAAAACAACAGGGTGCAATTGATTTGCAAACTCGGAGGAAGAAAGCTGGGAGTGGGAGGACAATCAATACTGGGCTTGGCTACTGCATTCCAATAGAGTGTCTGGATGGCAATGAGGCTAGAGAAAAGATTTCAATTAAGCAGCAAATGACTTGGTAACGAAAGACTCCTGCCACTTCAGCAGCAAGATGCCAGATAGTGCAATACACTGATTTCTTCTCATTAACTGTAGACTGGAGGAAGTACATGGAAGTGGAAAAGTGGGGAGCTCTCAGAAGGAAGAGGCAATACAAATCTAATAAGCTTTAAGAGCAAAAAAATAATTAGAAAATGTAGTTCCTCTGGCATTAATTTCAAAAAATGAAGTGAAAAAGCATAGAAATCGTTCAGCTTTCATGTAAATTCAGTGCAAAAGCCCATGCTGAGTATCTTTGTTCCAATGAATGAGTCTGCAGATATTTATTGTGTGTTGTTTTTTGCTTCTTAGTGCTTCAAAGTTGCAAGTAAATGAATTTAATGGGATCAGTTCCTATGTGGAAGTATGTATCTAAGACAAATGATTCCCACAAGTATCTGGGAGATGGACCACCCTCCCACAGCCCCACCCACTGCTATTTGTAGCTTCATGACCATCCCGATGAGTTTCTGTGAACACCTTTGAGGATGTGCTGAAACTGTTAAACACGGTTTTGTGCCTCCTGGTATGTTTTAGAAGCTCTGTTAGGCTGCTATTTGTTGTTACCCAGATGACCTAGGAATGATGAGTTTCAATTTTCTTCCAGTTTCTATTTGGTTGCTGAACGTCCTTCTAAAACTAGCTGGTAACAACTTCCCCTCTAGACTTGGCAAGAAAGCAGGGAAAGAGGGAATAGCAAAGCATTTCCAGCAGCAGGCTCTATGGGCAGTGGGGAGATGTGTCTACTCTCTAGCCCAGAAATAATAGTAGAAAACAGCACTGAGATGCTGACCCACCTCACCGTGCTTTGGAGGGATGGATTGTGTCTAACACAGCCCTGAAATGTTCGCTCTGGCTGTGACAACTGAGCTTTGCTAAGGCAGTTTAACTCAGACAACACCCAAAAAAGCTATCAGTTTCTGCTCTCTTCCATGTCTTGGCCAGTGCTTTATGCTGCCTTGGGAGCTTTCTGGTATTTTCCCCAGCTCTTAGTTCCTACACAAGAACCCTTGAAGTTCCTGTGCAACTCTTCATTTCCTGCCCCAGCAGAGACAAGGAGAGGGACATTGCCAAGTGGTTTGAAAATTACTGATGGATGATGGAAGAGAACTGGAAATTTAGGGGGGGTTGTTGCGTTCCTCAGAGAGAAAATTTATTCTCCAAATAAACAAAATGAGGCAAAACATGTAAGAAACCACGGAGGATGTAGCTTGCATTGTTGCAAGAATATTATCTGAGCTGAGAGCACTTGGTGCATTTTAATAGCAGCAAGACAGTGGCTTATCTTATTTACACTGGTGTAATCCCTAGTGGATCTGGCTGAGAAAGTGCCATCAGGCAATCATCACAGCAATAACAATGGAAAGGATTTCTTCAAAGGGTCGATGAACTAGCATAATTAATTTGTGACATTAATGCTGGCATGTAAGCAGACACCACCAAGCCCCAAGGAGGTCCAGCGTGCCAGCAGACATGTGAAGGAAAAAGCTGGTGGAGATGAACAGCTGAGCTGCCCAGGATACCTAAGAAATGCATTGTTTAAAATGGAGCAGTCAAGCCTTGCAGGACACCTATTACTGGTCTCTCCCAGCCTAAACAAGCGCTGTTTGCCCTGTCTGCATTACTTTTTCAGTTAAACAGATGATATATTCTCATAAAAAGTTATTTGGTTTAGAAAGCAGCTCTTCCGCAGTCTGGACGTGTCAATTTGCTCGATTCCTAGCTCCCCAGTTGGCTGTTTCCTCCTCCTCCCCACATTTGCATGGCCCTTGTGCAATATTTTTGTCTGCTGCTTTTTTTTTTTTGGCTGTGCTCATGGTTGTCCATCTAATTAAATCCAACATCACAAACTGCCCTGTTCTGGTTGAATGCTGATACTGAGAAATATAATTTTTTTTTTCTTTGTGAAGAGGAGAGATGGAGGAATTTAATTAGCACTGGGCCTCTATTCCCCTGTCAAATAATTAATTGTTAATCATTAATTCTGAGGATAAAAAATAAAGTCTGGCAGCAGAAGCACAAACTGTTGCAAAACAAGTGTTTGCGGAGGAAATATATCTCTGTAGAGTGTGGAAGGCCCAGGTCCCTGTGAAGGTAAAATGGTGTAACACCAGTGGCTCAAGAGAACAGCACTGGATTTATTCCTCTGGTTGAGCTCTGTGTGCGCTGGGGAAATAGAAGATCTCTGACTATTTACTGCCGTTCAGTGCTGCTCAGCAAAGGTTTCTGAAGGGATATCTTTAGTTCTTGAAACCCAACCCAACCCAGAAACCTTGGCAGGGAGGTGTTGGGAATAGTGTTCAGGTGAGCCAACTCACATGTTTGTCCTTCAAATGTGATCTTTTCCCTAAGTAGGTATCCCAGGGGAGAGGAATATCCACCAGGTCTTTGAGGCAGGTTGAGGTGACCAGTAGAACCATTTCCCCCACTACCTTCAAAGCCAAGTTAGAGCACTGTGGGGTCTTGGGGACACGAGAAGTCATCAGCATAGTTTATTGACTCCAGAAGGCTCCTAGAGCCGTAGTGACAGAAAGAACATCAGATGGTTGGGCACAGAAAGGCACTGTGTTGTCCATGATTAACATTACCCATCGCAAATCTCCCTCTGCTCTTCCCGAACCATCTCCCTGATCTCTAAGACTGTCCCTTGTGGGCAGAGAGACCCCTGAGAAGACACTGGAGCTCAACAGAACCCAGCCTGTATTCAGCCTCTGCTGATGCTGGGGCTGCCCGTCTCCCTCTTGTCCTTGGCAGCCAGAGGGAGGGAGGATAGATGAGAGATTTTTCCTGGTGCAAAGGAAAAGGGGCAGCCCTACACTCTGTACCCAGACTATTATTTCTGACTGCACATCAACATGTTATCTTGAGGGAAATGCTGCCAGATGCTGGCCGGGGAAGGCTTGGCAGAGGCTGCAAGCAGCCCTCTTTCCTCTTTTTTTTTTTTTTTCCAATGATTAGATTTACTGTCAAAATGAATAGCACAATCAATATTGATATGCAATTCAATTAAAAAGGATGAAACTCATTGCCTGCATGTTTTTTGTCTGTCACGTTGCCTGAATTCCTGGCCTACAGCAGTAGAGGCGGACAGGATAAAAGAAGAGTAAAGGTCTGTGTGGGGAGAAGAGAGCACCAATGCCGTGTTTTTGGCCTGGCAAGGTGCAGAGTAGGAGGAGCTCTGAGTGTTACAGATGTGCTGGTTACAATCCATGTGATCACGTTCAAGTGCTGGTGATTACAGTCCATGCAGTGAGGACGTGGGGTGTGCTAAAGGGGTGAATTTGTAAAGTTAATTTTCAGAGGTGAGGAGGAAATTTGGACCTGGTTGTTTTCTCAATTCAGCTGAGAGCTTACACAACAGAAGCATGGAGCAGACATGGATGTTGGGCCAGGTTATGAAAACAGTTGAATACAGAGAGGCTGGTGAAATGTGGAATTTGAGAACCTGTGAGAAAGAAACTGGCAATAAGTTGTTATTTATCCCTATTCACTGGGGAGGAGGGGAACTGGAAAGAAAAAGTAGGTTTGTAAATTGTTGCCATCTCTGTCCTGGATGGTTGTGCGCTGTTGCTGTGAGCTGTTTAAACCACTTCTAGCTTTTGCACCAGAAGTAACTGCATTGCAGTTGTCGCAGGAGGTAATCAGTTAAAGTTTTAACCACAGCCCATTTCCACTGGTCCCTGTGGCTGTATGGGAGGAGAGGAGCTCCTCTCCATGGGCCTCAGAGAATTAACCCTCTGTGATCATTCCCATCCAGGGAAAGCTGCAACACCTTGACTGGTGTGAGAGAAAGCTTTTCTTCAGACTGCAGCATTCCGATGTCTCTGTCCACTGCTACCTTCCTGCAGCCCATGGCCCTTACCCCATATGGCAAAACACCCTGTCTAGATCTATAAAAGATTCCAATTACACTGATTAACTCTATGGAAAGACACCAGCACTTGGAACAATTGCTAATGCTGCCCGGACAGAGCAATAAGAATAATAAATGACCAGACAATCAGCTGCGGGGGAGAAATCTGCACGTTGTATATAGTTGAGATGGGAAGAGCACAGGGAGACCAACAATTTGCATGGGAATAGGTGCTCAGTTGTGTGTGAGGTCCCTCCTTTCACAAGGACTGCTGTTCAAACTCTCATATGTTGCATGGTCACTCTTGCTTATCGCATAGTAAAAAAAACCCAACCAGTGTGTGTTAAATTTGATTTTGAGCCACAGAGAGTCTCTCTAGTGACATTCTCAACTAATCCTTCTCTAGAAGCATCTACAGGTCTTGAAGCACAAGAAGTGACTTTCTGGAGATGTGTGATCCTAAGCTACTGAGACAGGTTTGAGAACATAACTCAAACATTTGAGAAGCACAAGTCAATGCTCAGGTTTTAATCACTAGTAAAATAAATCCAGCAAGCACCAGCATTGTCTGTTACATATACTGAAGAGTCTTAAAAAAAGTTATAATTGCATTTTTCATTGAAAAAACAAAGGGGAAAAAAAAAAACCCTTGCAAAGACAAAAGCATGTGTCTAGCTTCACACACTGAAAATTCCCTTTAAAGTCAGGGGGGCTAGTCAGATATTTAAAGTTATGCATAAACAGCTTTCCTGAATGCAGTAAGTAAAGGGAGAAAACATCTTTATAAGAAGAGGCTTCATATTCTAGGTAACAATATGCTCTTCCTTGATGTGCTCTTGATTTAGTGTTTGGATGGAGAACTGCGATGGGAACCTCAATTGACGTCAGAAGATTTTAGATCACAGACCAGACAAGTGTCAGAGAATTACGAGAAACTGTGGATGCTCTTCTATCTATAGCTCTGCAGTCGCACTATCAGTCGTGTTTTCATCAGTTCAAATAGCTTGCTACGGCAGCTTTTTAAAAATTAGTTTTAGTTTAAGGATTTATGCTGCTTGTTAAGATTAGATAAGAATATTATAACTGCTTTTTTCCTTTTTTTTTGAAAAATCAAAGGTGGTATGAATAGAATTCTTTTTAAAAAGAGATAGAATGTGTGGTGCAGAGTGGTGGTGGGTTCTATCTTCTGAAACTTTTTGCTACAGATCCTTTGGAAAGGCCTCCTGAGCTAACACATGTAACCTACCTACAAAATTGTGGGTCCCATAGTAAAACTGGGGCTCTCTGGTGTTTGTGTGAAATAAGAGAGCTCATTTTTTTATTTTCTGATAGAATTAGTTGTTGTCATTGCAACGCAAATATGCTGCGGGAGATGAACGTTCCTTCTGTGCTGTCTATGATTCCTGGTGTAATTTATCAGTTTATTCATGGACTATACTGAAATATAACTTCTAGAATGAATGTCTAAGCTCTGGGTCCCCTGCCCAGGAAGGCTTTTTTTCTCCCCACCCTGGCTGCCCTCTGACTTTGGTCTTTTCAACTCCGTGACAGAAAATCCCATCTTTTCAACCCTGGCAGTGCTGCAGGGCCCACGTTGGTGCAGGAGAACAGGTTGTGTTTGATGGGGCTTGTACTTTGTCAGTCACGCTGCTGGGAGGTGATTTCTGAGCCCATAGCTCTGTGTCAAGCTGTGATGGATGGGGTGGGAACCTGCAGGATGCTTGTGGTTCTCAGGCATGTGGGGTGGCAGGAGAGGTGGAAAGGCACATATTTTGGTTTGTAAATCAGATCTTTGGAGCTCTGGTGCAGGAAAAAGGTCTCTGTGTGTGTGGATATGCCAGGAAGTGTTGCCCTGCTCAGTAGTGCTTCCAGAGGGTAAAAACACTGGCAGTGAACAAAGAGACAAGATTGCAAAGATACCCCACGAAAAGTCAGTTTTTTGTCCACAGCCTGTCTTTGCAGTTCCTACAGGATAAGAAAAGGCTGCTTTACCCAGGAATTCTGATCATCTCACTTCCCTGCTCCCAGCTGCAGTAATACATGTGGTGCACAGGTCATGCTGTAGTGGGGGACAAGACCATCCTTGTGCAGGGGCTCTTGGCACCTACAAGAATATTTAAATCTAAGGAATATATATTTTTTTAAAGGATGTTGATAACAGCTGACCCTTGTATGCTCTCAGGTTTTACACTTCCTCTATAAGAGAGGGGAGGAAGGGTATGTGCTTGGGGCTTTACACAAAGCATCTTTTTACTTGCATCATCTGAAATAAAAGATGGGGAAAAAAAAATTCAAAGGAAATCGGGTAAGGGTGAGAAGTGATGAATTTTATTGGATTTTCTGCATGCCTCCTGGCTCAGCTGCGCTTTGCTGCTGAACCAGGCGCACGCGATAGTGGTCCGATCCACCATTGATCCCACTTCTGTTGCTATTTCTTGATTTATGTGTTTGCTCTCGCCCTGCTGGGTCTGGGGGCCAGGATCTACGTTCTGGGCGGGTGGTGGCAGGGACAGGCATCGCTCGCAGGGCGGGGGGGGGGGGGGGAGCTGCTGTCGGCAGCTTTCGTCTGAAGGCAGCGAGCGGGATGATTGATTGCACTGCAAGCTCTGCTGTTCCATGCATGCGACAGTCCTTGTCTTGGCAAGCTCTTGGCAGTTTTTTTT